>PVJI01009890.1:0-63116 GCA_004026765.1 Micronycteris hirsuta | reverse complement strand
TTTTTTTCTTTGCAAAGCAGGGTGTTCCTCCTCAGCACTGGAATCAGCATTTCTGCAAGGAGCCCTGGTTCCTTTTTGTGGAGAATAATATTCAGAAGCCAAAATCTGGGTCCTAGGTGTGCTTGTTGCTATTATGATATCACTACTCCCAGTTTCTTTTCATGGACATGCACATGTATAAGCATATATTCACACATTTACATCTATATTTATTCTATATATCTACATATGTTGAAAGCATATATATTTTTAAAACCATGAGATTAATACCTCCAATTCTAACCATATACCATGGGGCACTTTATGGCTTTTTCCCTTTCCATTGCTTTAACTGTCTTCTGTGACCACTAGAAACCTCATTATCTATAACATATTTACCTGTTTGATAAATACTTTGTATGCAATCGATGCCCATCACTGTCACTGCCTAGTGACATTTCCCTCCTCTCCCCATCAGTGCAGATACCCTTCTCATCCTATTCAGACTCTAGGCTGTGCCAGCCTGCTCCCTGCACACTAGTATCTCCTCACTCTACTCAGGCTGTAACACCCTGTTCTGGGCTGTCCTCCATACCCTAGATGCCTTCCTCACCCATGTAGACTCCGGCACCCCACATGAGCTGTCTCCCTCATGTATGTCCCCTTTGCTGTGCTCAGGCTTTGACACCCAGGTTGTTCCCACACCCTAGCCACTTCCCCCCTTGCATGATTACCCACCTTGCATGGATGCCTACCTTGCTTGGTCCCACCCAATGACTTTTGGTTTAAATTGTCCTGGAATGGAAGAAAGGGAAATATATGGTATTTTGAGGTACAGACGTTTTACATTTTAAATAAAGTTTAACCTGTAACATTTTTTTAATGTTTGCTCAATTAAGTACCATACTTAGATCTTACCCCACTCATCTTAACTGGGTCCTCCCAACAGCAAAATATGTGACAAGGGCTTGTGTGCAGTTTATTTTGTTAAGTGATCCCAGGGTGTAGAAATGGGGCGCACTGAGAAGAATGAAATAGGGAAGGAGCGGAAGCCCACACAGGGAGACAGGGATGCTTATTGGGACCCTGTGTGACACCATGTGCAATGTGCCAGAACTGTCTCCCTGACTGATCATGGAAGCAGGAAACATTCACCCTCAGCTTTTATCCCCTAAGCGTAGGGTTGTCAAGGGGGTGTAAATCTCCTATACTTGTATGTTTGCGCACACACATGAATGGAGAGTGGGCTGCTTCTAGGTGTCCCACAGAGCTGTATTCGAGAAGCTGGGAAGGAAGCGAGAGAGGTGTAGTGTAGCAGAGGCCAGAGGTTGTCCAATCACATCTAGTGCAATGGTTGCTATGGCAATAGGCAGAGCAAAATGTGGGCTGAAAGAATATGCAAGGGGGCATAAAAGATATTTGGCATGCAACCCAGAGATAAGATGAATTTTAATTTTAATCCGTATTTTCTCTTAATATAGTTTACTCGTATTTTTTACCTTAATATTTAATCTATCTGGAATTTATTTTGAGGTACAGTGTGAGTTAAGTACAGAGTTTAAATTTGTTTCCTGATGGGTTGGTCAGTTATACCCAAACCAACATTCATTGACTATTTCATATTTTTCTACAACCATATGAAATTGTCTTAAAAATATATAAAAATTTCAACTATATTGAGCCTGTTTCATTGCTCTGTCTGCCAGTTTCTTTGCTGGTACCACACTGTTTTGATTATTGTAGCTTTAGAATGCATTTTAATATCTGAAGAGCAAATATCCCTGTAGCATTTTTTTTCATAAATTTATTAATGGGTTGTAGTAGTTAATTTTTCTAGAGGAACTTTTGAATTATTATCTTGTTTTCACCTTTCCTTGGGGGAAAAGCCCTGTGCTTGCACATTCTTCAGCTAAGTAGCAAACCCTGCTTCACAGATGGCCAGAAGACATAAAAGCAGAAGATATAAAGACACAGATGGTGTATTTCCACTCACTATGCTGCCTGCCTGTTAATTTGACCTTCACAGCAATCCTGTCACTTTAGGAAAGGGTGGTCATTCTGCAGATCACAGGTACAAAACTTTAGAAAGGTTTCACCCAAGGTCTCACAGTGAATATCAGAAATAGGCCTAAAATGCTGTTTAGTATTCTTTAGAATACAAAGGCTTTTTTGTAAAGAGCATCAGTCCAGGAATCAGAACTGCAGTCTGTGCTTCTAATGGGAAATCTTTGGTCCTGATGCGTTCAAACTGAAGCATGATTTTAAGTGAGGCCTTGGGAAGACCTTCTGAGGAGCCAGGGGTATACAATATCAGAACACAAAATAGTGGAGCATCTTCTGTGAGAGTTTCTAAACAGAGTGCCTGGTTCTAAAGACTGTGTTCCTGACACCCGAAGTCAGTCCTCCTCCCCACTCTTTCAGCTGCAGCCCCAACTTGGGCCCTCCTGATGACTGATGCTCCTGTTGACAGTCACTGCTGGCCTCTGCTCTGCTGCCTGCCACTGGCCTGCTCCGACCTAGCCCCTTGCAGTCCCCTTGGCCCACCTCCTCTTAGGCCTGTGGCTGGTTCTCTGGCTATGCCTGAGTTGGACCTTCTGTGCTCCCTATCCAGATCCTTCCCAGCCTGGTCTATCTCAGCTTTGTAAAAGTACCCTGGGAACAAAGATATACAAATAAGAAATAGGTGGGTTCTTTGGTGAAGTTGTCCCTGCTCCCCAAGGTGCTGCTTTTTCTTTGGTAAATTTTAACTATTTGAAAAAATCAGAATGCTACTTGTTTCTTGGTAGTGAGAAGAAAACATAATCAAATGCCTTCTCTGTGCCAGGCATTTTATAGGTCACCTAATTTAATCTTCACAACACCCCTATAGGAAGAATTGCTTATTTCCACTTTATAGTTGAAAAAGCTGAAGCCACAGTGCTTATGGATCGTGCACTAAGTCATGTGGCACTTTAATGGTTAAACCAGGGCCAAAACCCAGGTGTGTGTGACTCCAAGTCCAATTCTTCAGATGTAGTGTTGGCATCCTACTGTGAGCCAGGCAATATGCTTTGGGTTCATAGCTATCTCCCTATTGCCAAGGGTTTGAGCTGATCAGCTGAGGACATCTTTTTGGCCTATTTTTCTTAGAGCCATTCTCCATTGTAAGTACATGTATGTAGACTTTTGGAGTCTGATCTGTTGAGCTGGGCATGTTTGGAAAGCTGTAGAACAGTGGATACAGGAAGACCGTGTGAGATGGAGGCTTATCTTTTGGGCTGGGTGAGCCTTCTGTGATGGCTGCTTTCATTTTTCTTTGGCTCAGGGAAGGATGGTTTGGTTTTGCAAATGAAGGCTGAGGACTTTTGCCAGCTATTTTTTTCCCCTTTGCAAGAGAGGCGCCCAAAGCAGATATTTCAATATATTCCAATTTAGCCAAGGGAAGCCAGAACATGGATGCTGTTGCCAAGGAAACCACCTCCTTCCTCCTGTGTGCTGTGCATACGTGTATCACTTCATCTCTTCGCTCTCCTAGGTAATATCATAGCCCCACACTTGGGGAAGGGTTTTTAAAAAGGCATATAAAACCTCTTAGCATTGAGAAGATTCATTAAATGATCTCACTCCAGAGAAGCTTAAATTATTCTTTTTAGACCCTTTTATGCCAAGGATGGGGAAATGGCTGAGTCAGTGCTATCTTTCCTAGCCCAGCTTGATGTCTTGGTGGAAACAGTTTTCAGAAATAAACAAATCAGGGTTCGGAAGCTTGGACAGGGAGAGTGTGTTTGTAATAATAACGAGGCCATCATGTAGCTGTAATGTCACTGGCTAATCCCTTCGAGTAGATCTGTCGAGACCACCTTGATCCACAGGCCTCCTGGGTGCAAGGCCATGTTTCCCAAGGCAGGCTTCAAAGCTCAGACAAGAGAAGGTCTCTGTTGCAGGGCCATCTGTCAAAGGGTCCCTTGTTGGGGAGCTGCATGAGGATTTCTGCTGCCCAATGTGTTTTCCCGCCCAAGCCCGGGGCTGTTTTTGTCCTCACTCCAGGGTCTGGTGTCGGTCTGCCTCTCTCTCCTCCTGATTGTTGCCAGCACTCTCTTCATCCCTGCCTGCCCTGATTCTGCATGTTAAAGTCAGCACAGATCACCCTCTTGCTTCACAGCCCAAAAGGCAAATGTCGCTCTGAGCTCCGTTCTTGATGATCCATCTCAACACTCTGTTCACTGCCCCTGGTTTCGCACCTTATTCTCTCAGCCTTTCTGGGTTCTGGTGCTCAGATCCCCTCCTGCCCACTGGGTGAGTAGACTCAATTTGGCTTCCTTTCTTCCTTTAGTAGAACTAGCCAAGGATATTGGCTTACATAAGTGGTTCTCAATTGGGGGCAGGTTTGTAACCCTCACCCCTGAGACATTTGGCAATCTCTGAAGACATTTTGGTTGTTACATCTGGGAAGGGTTACTATTGGCATCTAGTGGTCTAAGGCCAGGATGCTGCTAACGTCCTATAATGCCCAGGATGGCCCCCACAACAAATAATTATCCAGCCTCAAATGTCAGTTTGCCGAGGTTGACAAACACTGGCTTATACGTATTCTCTTGGCTCACTCACTCGATAAATATTTATTGAGTACCTACCATGCACCAGGCTCTAAGTCAGGACCTAGGGACATGAGCTGAACGAGACAGATATAGTTTGCTCACTTTCTCACTTCAGCCAACTGGGTGACATTAAACAAATAGTTACACAACTAAATTATCTAATTCCAGCTGGAATCCTGATTGGGCAGAGACCTCCTGCTCTAGTTCTGAGGCCTACCCAGTGCTCCAGCCCTCCATGTTCTGGCTCCTGGGTGGGTTGTGACATCCATAGTGTCTCCCAGTGTCCACCCCACCAAGCCTGGCTGCAGGGCAGGTTTCAGTCAGCCGCAGGACTTCCTTCCTGGCCAAGCCACAAGCTTTCCTTGTTTAAATGCTTTGATTACTGCAGGAGAACAGTCAGGGGACAATGAAAACACACCCTGAGATGTCACTGACACTCTGGAACTCTGTCATCTTTTCAAGCTCCAGTCACTGCCTGACATCTCCTGAGTGGCATCTAGGATGGCAGATTAAAACTACCTCCAACTTCACCTTCTGCTTTCTTTCTAGGTGGGACTCTCCACCCTCACCAGCCAGCCTTCTTCTAACTAGCCCTCTTCTCTCATAGGCTCATTTCAGACCATGCAGTCCTTTGGGATTAAGAGCATGGACTTTAGAAGCAGGTGGCGGGGCTTCAAATTGTACCTCCACCACTTACTAGCTGTGTGACCTTGAACAAGTTACTTAACTTCTCTGGGCCTCAGTTTCTTTTCCTGTAAAGTGGTAATAATTCTAATTTCTATCTCCTATGGTTATTGTGAGGATGAAATGAGTTACTCTACATGGAGTTCTTGGTTCATAGCAAGTACTATTTACATTTTGCTGTCATCATCCCTGTTCCTATTTTCCTGGCATGTTGGCCTATTGACACAAGCAGAGCAGATGCTTCTGTTTCTGCCTCTCATGGCTGTCTGCTCACTTCCATGGAGCTCAGCCACACCTGTCATGACATAGACCTCCCTTCTGACTTCTGGGAGGTCAATGGGGACTCTACCTTGGCATTTTGAATGTTTCTTTGTGTAGGAGGAAGATGACGATGACTGTAGAAACAGAAGGTTGTCATGGAAATGCACCTGTTCCAGGTCATTGCAACCTGGGCTCTGGGCTGGCTTTGCACATGCATGCATTGTGTTGGGTCTCAGCCTCACTATTTGTCATGGGGGATGATGAACTGAGGTAGACAACTTTCTTCCCAACCATTCTGTTGCTGTGGCTTTCTCTGTCCAGTCTGAAGATTAGCTTGGCCTTCTGCTGTCTCCCAGAGCTACTGTGAGTGTTGCATGAGATAATGGGCTCTGAATAACATTACTAGCAATGTTGACTGGATGGCTACCATGTGGTTGGTGAGGGGGAGGGCCATCCTCTTTACTGAGTTAAAGGGCTTACATGCATCATGGTCTCCCTGAGCCCTTCAATGACACTGAGGATGATGGAGTGTCCTTACCTCACAGGTGAGGAAGCTCCTGTGTAGACAAATTAAGTTACCTGCTAAGGGTCTCACACCTGGAGGTGACAGCCCAGGATTGGTAGTCATGATCTGTCTGCCTTTCAAGCTCATGCCATGTCCCTGTATGTGTAGCTGCTCCTGTCCCTTGGGAAAACTCCATGTCTTCCAAGAATTGCCAGCACTGGTTCCCCATCTGGGTGACCAGAGTCTGCAGAAGGGCTTTGCCGGTTGGGAGGCACCTACATTGCCTCTGTCTGGGTGGGCTTGGGGTGGGCCCAGATGGTCTGCCATAGGGTTGTAGGACTCCTGTGCTCTGTGACCTGCCAGCTCCCCTGGGACCAGAGGATCTGACCACCGCTGTGCCCATGAGGCTCCTCCTGAGAGACCGGTGAGTTGTGTCAGGACCCACAGCCTGGCACTGACAGTTCTTTCTGCTCTTGTCTTTTCCTCCCCTTCCCATTTGCTAATCTCACTTTCACACACAAAGCCTTCCCTGCACTCTTGTTTCCCTCCTCAATCCCTTCCCTGGCTTTTGTACTTTATGATGCAGGGACTTTGGTGAGGAAACTCATTAGAGTCATTATTCCGTGCACAGAAGTGTGTCTTTCATCCCATTCATATTTCATGTTCCTCCCACTTGATCTTTTGACGGTTTTTAATTCCTGATATTACAAGACGCACACACTGCTTCTCGATGGGGATTGTTCTTTCTACAGACTTGCCATTATTGCTCTCCATGTGAGAAGTGCTCCTAGTTATGTATTTATTAAATTTTAAAAAAGATTTCAGTATTTTGGGATTGATGCTGCCTGATGGCATTGACTTGGAGTGATCGCAGGGAGTGGGTGACATTGCAGGAGGAGAGTTTTGGATTCTCATTCACGCTATCACCTTTCCTCTCCAGGGGGCCAGGCATACATCTGTGAAATGGGCAGATCCCTGCCCCATGGCCGAGTCCAACCCCCACATTTGGCATTAGTTGTTGGTTTTTTTTGGTGTATAAATAGGTGGTTTAAACTCTGTCTAGTTTGCCATGAAAGGACTTTTTGGGAGGAGACAGGGCCACCCACAGAAACACAGAAAAGGCTGAAGAATCAGCTCTGATTGGGGCAGACTAGAGCAGGTCTGGGGAGCTGGGAGCAGAGTCCCAGGTTGTGTCTTTAAGCTCTGTGGGAGGGAGGTAGAGCCAGTGGTTGGCAATGGTTCTCTTCTCAGCTCAAGGTTCAAATTGCTGGGAGAGAACATGGGATTGCTTCTGCTTGGGTCACATGCCCAAGGAGAAAGTAGGGTATTTTGACTAATAGTTTTATTAAGATTTCATCCAATGAGGGCAAGGGGCTCCCCAAAATAAGATCTTTCCAGAAAAAGGGTCATGCATTCTGAGTAGGTGGAGCAACCTGTGCCCACTCCACAGTGGAGAGGTGGTGAGACCACTGGGCAAAGAGAAGAAGAAGCAGGTCTTTCTGGCTCTAAGTCTTCAACCAAAAGACATATTTCTGGGTCTCAGAGAATGCCTTCTAATTCATGGGCTGGCAAATGTTTTCTGCAATGGACCAGATAGTAACTATTTTTGGCTATGGGCCATATGGCTCTGCCCTAACTTCTCAACTGTGCCATGATGCCCTGAAAGCAGCCAGAGCAATATGCGAATGATGGGTGTGACTACATTCCAATAAACCTTTATTTACAAAAATAAGCAGCCACTGAATTGAGCCTTTGGGTCATCATGTGCTGGCCCCTATTCTAGTCGATTGCTTTCATTTCACAAAGGAGAAGGCCCCTCCTTGCTTTAGTAATCTTTAGTAATCTCTAAAACCCTGGTTCTCCAATTTGGCTTTACTAAAATTGCCCCCAAAGAGCCTGTTGATAATAGAGATGCCTGGGCTCACCCCAGACTTTCCAAATCAGTGTTTTCAAGGGTGGGCTCAGAGGTCTGTGTTTTTAACATGTGTTCTAGGTAATGTATCCTGATGTATGAGGTGCTAAGAAGCAGTCAAGGAGACAAGACCCTCTTCTGTGAAACATGGAACTAACAAATGAGATGGGATGGGTGCTGAGAAACTGAGAGGGAGGAGAGGCCCCAGGGGGCTGGGGAAGAGTGTGGAGTGCAGGACTGGCTTCAGGAGGAGAGACCAAGCTGTCCCTGAAAAGAAGTCTGAGCTGTTACTGTACTGACATAGCTTTCTCTAGCTGTCAGTCTCTTTCCCTATCCCATACTTGGCTATTAATTAGCCAGGAGGGGAGTTGATTAAAAGTCCAGGTGCTAAACCTGAGACATTTTTTTTCCCTGCTGCGAGGCGGCAAGGTCTCAGAGCAGTTTTCTGTTTTCATTGTTCTGGGGGTGGGGGCTGCACCCATAACCTAGCCTCATTACTCTGGCTTTCCTCAAAAGCTCTTCTTCCCCTTGCCATTGTGTCCTGCTTCCCTACAGACCTGCTTGATCACAAACCCACTTTCTCTTTTGTCCCAGATGATAACCACCTGTGCTTCTTTCTGGTACTGGCAAACTCAGCTCCTTCTTGCTACAATTTTTAATGGGAGCTCTGAGGGTGGCTCTCCCCCATCTCTCTCCTCTTTCCATGTCTTTTTCCCCACAAGTACCCACACCTAAAACCTTTGGGGTTTCTTCTGCTGGAGGGGGCATATACCTTATAAGTGATAGTAGAGCAGCTTCCACCATAAACAGAATGGGCTGTTGCTCCTAGGAGGTGGCCCTGGGCCCAGGAGGCCTCTGGCCATCACTGCTTCCTCCTGGACTAGACAGGGAGCTTTGCTTATTATAATAGCAGGCACCTATTGCCTGTCCAATAGTCGTCTTCTTCTTCTGGCAATTGAACATCCTTTCCCTTGGGAATCTATTCCCTGCATACTCTGAGTCCATGTGGATTGGGTGTGATAACTCCAAGGTGAGCATGTGACCCAAGCCTGGAAAATCAGTGGATCAGATTATCCCAGCATAGTAACTGATGCAGAGATGGGTCTATGGGCAAAGTTACTCCAATGCTGGCACTTGTGTGGGGTCATTCATGGACAGAAGACAGCTCTCTTTCTGGATTGGGGTTGTGATGCTGGCAACCTGGAACTTCTGGGGTCCTCCTAGTCGGCAGTGGATGCTTGAGATTTAATGTAGGACAGAGGAGAACAAAACCAAGAAGGCAGACCACAGAGAGGACCAAAGAGGAAGAAAGCAAACACAGGCCCTGAGGATATGGTTCGAGTCTCTGGATTCAGCTAGACCTGAAACCAGGACATACTTGTAGGCTTTTCCACTATGCGAGTCTCACATTCTCTTTTTAAATTAAGCCAGTTTAAGCTGCAACTAAGAGAGTCTTGATTGATAGTTTACTTGATGCTGCAGGGTGGGTCCCCCCACAGCAATACCTGAGATACAGGTAGACTACTGAAGTCAGCTGTGAACTTCTTATTGTCCTAAAAGAACAGCCCAGATTAGTGCTCATCAGGAACAGGCACGAGACAGTTTATCATAACAGGGTTAATCACAGGCCTGTTGTGCTCTGAAAGCTTTGTCAGAATATGCACACATCCATTTCTGGCTCTATACAGGCCCCTCTTGCAGCACCCAGCATGGTCCTCAGTAAATGTGTTGACTGAGTGATTCAAGAGCAACACGCCCCTCCTCATCACTACCCAGTCACTTGACGTGCTTCTGCCTTCCCAGTCTTCTTAGTATCGTTCCACCCACCCAGTTTGTAAGCTAGAAGCTTTGCCTGTTTGCTCTCATTAATACCGCTCCAGCCTAGTCACATTTTCCATCTCTGCTTCTACTTGCTTGGCTCAGACCTCACCCTTTCCCAGAAGGAAGGCATATGGCTTTGGATCTGACACCTAACCTGGGTGAATGGGGATGAGGCAGTATCCTAAACATAAGAATGTCCCTAAGGATTGATGAAAGGGGAATACAATGGCCCTGAGCACTCAACTAAGACATTAATCCATAAAATGGAATAGAACAAAGATACAAAATCACTGTCAAGAGGCAGTGGGCCAAGAAAGCTTAAAAAGGACTTACTGAATGCATGTGAAGGCTATGCCCATCAGAAGGGAATCTTGCCTGCTGATAAGACAGAGAAAATGGGCTGGCCCAGGGGCACATGTTAGCAGGGCCCTGGATGGTTGAACTGGGCCTCAGACATGAAGGACACATCATAGCCTGATGCCACTGGCTCCCTTAGCAATGCTCGAATGCTCTGGCTTCCCATGTTGCTGGCCACTGGAGTTCAACAGCAGAGCATCTGCAAATGAATATGCTGTCATTTGGATTTTGGTCATTGTCCTTGTGGGCTGTGATTCAGCATCCTGAAGCCTGTCAAGTCTGGTCACTGATGATTTTGCATTTCTGGTTTTCAGGATGCAGTCAGGCCCTGGTGCAGGGTTCTCAAGGTTGGGAGGGTATCAGTGTAACCTCTGGGCTCTACCCGAGAGATTCTGATTGATGAGCTTGGAGCCTCATTAGGCCCTTCCGTTAAACAATTCCTCAGGAGATGCTGAGCACAAGCAAAGCTTGACTGGCGGCCGGAACCGGGTGACCACAGCACTCCAGGCCGCCTGTTGGCTTCCTTTCTGCCTCTATTGAACCTCTACACTGGGTGCTGCTGACTGGCTTGGGGGTTGACTTGAGTAATTTACACAGAGTCCACTTTAATTGCTCTAAGTCCCCTGCAGGCTTTGTTGAAATTAAACACTCAAGAAGAAAAGGAAAAATGGCCTCTATATTTGTCTTTATTTGTCTTTATTTATTTTTTAAAATTTTCCCAATTGTAAACACAAAAGGAAAAGACATGTCAGCACTTGCCCCTCCTCGAATCCTCCACCTCCGGGCCCATGTTTGGGTCTCGTACCACCTGGGCTTTGCTTCCCCAGCTGGGCATGACTTAAGGTGGATGAGACTGCTGTGACCCTCTGCATGCTGGGATTTGGCTGGCATGCTGCCCCCTCCTCGCCCCCCACCCTCGCCGTTTTCAGTGACGTGACTTTTTGTTACCAGGGAGGTTGTGAGCTGTCTCTCAGAAGCATTCTGAGTGACTAGGGCTGAGTGCAGACACAGCAACCCCACCCCTGTGCTCCAGAGCAGTGAGTCGTCCTCTGGTGCCCCTCCTGAGACTGCGGGATCAGGAGAGTTGTGACTCATCCGGCCCCACTTTGGAGCAAAGTGAGGCTCTATTCACTATGGGTTCTATTACTGTATGTCACTTAGAAGCACACAAGCATTGTAGGAAGTAGAACATTTCTCTAGCTGAGCTGTGTTGACCTGGACAAGATCATCTCAACTCCATGGTACATTTTGAGCCAATGTATACTCACTACTGGAATTGTAGATGCCATTAACATGGGCTCACTCCTGTTGCTTTTTTTCTTCTCTAAGTCTCTTTTCTCACTTCCACCTCATGCTTTTTGCAGCTAACCCCATGACTTGCCTTGCACAGAAAAATAGAACATGTCAGATGGAAATGCCAATCTCTTGCCATCAAAATTCTAAATTTGAAGCCATTGCCTTGCCATCTTGTCTTCGTTCTCCAGGCCTGCCCTTCACCAACACTAATGCCATCACTTGCTGCTGACTTAAGGCCCCTTCCTTGCTCTACCTTCATGCTCTCCCTTTAAACCATTTCTGTCAGCATTAAGATATGTTTGTGTCTTCTCCGTATTTACAGAGGAGTCCTTTCCTTCCACTTCTTCCACCCCTTCCCCATCAGACACTCCAACTTATGGTCCTTATCTCCATTCACAGCCAAACTTATTGAGAGAATAGTCTATACTCTCCTTACTACTACCTCACCTCTCACCTACCCTCAGTCCATTTTAGTAGAGTCTCTGTCCCCACACTCTTCCCAGATCGTTCTGAATAAAGCCCCAGTGACCTCCATCTTAACCAAATCCAAGGACATTTCTCAGTCCTACATTCCTCAAACTTGTAGAAATATTGTATTTGACACTCTCAATAGTTCCCTCCTGCAAAACCCCTTCCCATGGGTTTCACAACACTGAATTATCCTATTTTCTTTTCTCTCCTCTTCCTTCTCAGCTTCCTTGGGGATTATTCTTTGTCTGTCTGTTCTTTACCTCGGTGATTTCCACACTTGGAGTTGCCTCAAAATTATCTGGGCTGCTTGTTAAAATGCAGATCAGATTCTCAGGTCCCACACCCCGTACCTTTGGATGTGGTGGTTTTCAGGCAGGCCCAGGGCACCATATGTTACAAACCCTCCTGGTCCTCTGATGCACATGGTCTCTGGACTGCATTTTTAAAAACTGCCTTAATTGGTGGTCCTTGGCTTGGACATTTCGACTCTTTGCCCAGCACATTGCTTTTCAAATTTCATGTGGCTGAAGGCATCAGCTACCACCTAGAGCCCACTTTCTATCTCTAGCCCAGTCATTGCTCTTGACTTCAGAATCACATATCCAACTACTTAGAAGAGAACTTCATGAGAATGTGCCCAGGACACTTGAAACCTTTCAAAGTAGAACCTCTCATCTTCTCTAAGACTGCCCATATTCATGTTCCCTTCCTTGTGACTGCCACCATTGACCCACCTGGTTATCCAAGTGAGAAGCCTTGAGTTCACTTTTTCACTGCTCCTCACCAAAAGACCAATCAAGGTCCAAGTCCTGAGTCCTCTAATTCCTACATAGGTCTCAAATTAACCCATTGTTCTTCATTCCCACTGCCCTTTCCAGGGCCCCATAATTTTTATCTTCCAATCCCCTCCTGGGTTTTCTGCCTCCAAGCTTCTTTCTCCCAATGACCAGTGGGTCTCTCCAGAGCTTCGGCCTGACCTTCTCATTCCTCAACAATTGGGCCTTCAGTAGTGTCTGACTGCCTCTCTTTGGACAAAATGCCACCTTAGCCTGGCATACAAAGCTTTTCATGGCTCCCATCCCATCTCCAGGTACTCATCCATCAGCAAGATCAAGTAGCTTGTTCCCAAGCTTGGCTCCATGCAACAGCTGGGCAGAATATTCAAAAGATCATGGCAAAGTTTAGTAAGTTTCTGTCCTTGACATAAAATACAAAGGTTCAGAGTGTCAAATCAGATTCCTAAGAATCAGAGATCTTAGCCAGTATTAAGCTTTCCTAATAACTGTAGGGATACATACAAATAACTGTGAGGCACAGAGAAAGCCTGTGGTGCAGACCCATCAGTATTGCTCCCAGGATCTTTCCTGCGACATTAGGAAGTGCCCTGGCTTAGATTTATCAAAAGAGGTTTCTATGTGATAATGTGAGGCATACCTTACTAAAAAAGAAGCTATTTCAGTCATGACATATCTCCATTTTATTCTCTAACAGTTACATAGCTTGCACAACATTTCCTAGGGAGCCCTACTAGGGTGAACATTTGTTTACCATCAGCAGTCCTGGACAGCTAGGGTGTATCTTGCTAAAAGCATTCCAGAGAAAAGAATTCTGCTAGCCAGTATCATTTCTGTGTTTGCCAGGGGCTCTGTCACTAGTGTGATATGAGGGGATTTGACCAGGTCATCTTTCTTTCTTTCTCAGTAAAGGTAGAGAATGTTGCTAACCCTTTCCTCCCCAATCCTGCTCCACTCACCTCTTGCATGTCTGTGTTCCCAGAGCTCTGTCCTTGGACTCCTTGCTCCATCATCTTCACATGGGCCATGGGAGACTTTCTCCTCCACTCCTGTAGCTTCTTTTCTCTAAACATAGTCTCCCAGATTTATATCATATACCCTTGGGCTACAGACCTATATTCCATCGCCAACCAGACACCACCACCTTGATATCCTCCAGGTGTTCGAACTACATGCCCATTGCTGACACCTTCGTTGGCTCTCTGGATCCATTCCTCCTCCTCTGGCTTTGCTCTTTGGGCAATAACACCCGCATTTGTCTGATTGCCCAGAAACCTTGAATTATCCTGGCCCTTCTTCTCCTTGCTTGCTCTTTAACTAAGGGTAATTCACAGTGGATAACCTCTTTGAGTCTCAGTTTTCACATGTGTGAAATGAAGATAGTAGGAATATCTGTTTCACAAAGCTACTGCAGGATTAAATGAGGTGATGTAGCTAAATACTTAACATAGTGGCTGCCACACAGTAAGTGCTTAGTAATTATCAGCAAGTGTCCTTAACTTCTTTTTCTACTCATTACCACATGCCATAGGTTCTACCTTCTAAGTGCCCCTTCTCACCATTCTGTCTAAACTCCTTCTGTGTGGTCCCTCTAATCTCCCCTCTATTCCATTGCCAGAGACATTCCTCTAGGTCATTTATCTGATTCTGTGACTGCTTTGGGAGACTCTGTGGTACTCTGGGGATAAATTGCAAATGCCTTATGGTGGTTTAGGAGGCTGGATAAGATCTGACTGCAACCTGTCCCTGTGACTTTCTACCAAAGGGATGCTGAGCTTTTGGCTCCTCTGACCTTCAGAATTTGGCTGATGCTCTTCCTACTGCCTGGAAGACTCATCTCCCTTCTCTCACCTCTACCTGTGAACCCTCTGACCATCTCCTATGCTCTTGAAATGCTCTGCATTTCCCCATCAGGGCACTTTCCAGCTGTGTAGTCACTGCCAGGCCATGTATTGAGACTCCCTCGTGAGGTTGTGAGTACCAGGGGGCAGGAGCCATGGCTGGCTCCTGGTCAGATCCCCAGCACTTAGAGCAACACCTCACAGAGTAGGTCCCCTCATATCAAGTGAGTGGGGGGCAGGGTGAAATGGGGGGTGGTGAGTAAGTTGGAAGAGCCCCTGAGCCTGTGATTTCTGGCCATATTTAAGGAGTTCTGATTGTATTGGAATTCCTGTATTATAATGAGCTCTTTGGACCACGAGGGCCTGAGTGAGTTTGGCAGTGGGCACTAAAGATCAGGCTGCCTGAAACTGATCTAAGCCTTGGCAATTAGCACGGAAGAAAAGTCCCCTTCCCTGCCCCTTCCTCGGTTGCCCTCCCCAGTCTCTGTAGGGCTGGGGCACAGCATGTGCTCTTCCTCTGGGGGTGGTGGAGGCAGAGGGTTAGGTAGGTTTTCACAAGATTTCTTTCTTTTGATGCTGTTCTGTATCCTGCATGAGGCAGAGGCTTCACCCAGATCTGCTAACCCTGCAACAAACTAGTGCTGTGACCCATGCAGCCAGTCCATTACTCTCCTGTTCCACGGGGCTTCTCTCTAAGAGCCTCTGGGGACAGTTTTGGCTGGGGGCAGGGTTATTATTCCCACTTGTCTGTAGGAAGCACTCACCACCCATAGTTCACAGTGACAAGGTTTCAGTGCCCACTAGAGAGAGGTAGCAGTGAAAAGTCACCCCTACCAGTCCCAATCCGACCTCTGCCACTATCTCCAAATGAGGTAGGACTTCTGACCACGACGGCAGTTTAATCAGCTCAGTACTGAAGGGTCTTGGGGAAGGAGGGTGCGGAGAGGGTGCAGTCAGGCCTGCGCCCTGGCTCAGGTACCTGTGCGCAAGCACGTGGTTGCTCCCTACATCTTTAGAGGCTTCCAGTCCCTCCTTTCCTCTTGCATCTTGCAAATTCTGTTGCCTCTTCCACCTGCTGAACATTGGTGGCCTTCCTCTCTGCCCATTTCCTACTGGCTCTGAGGAGGGAGGGAGGGCTGAGCCCTGCTCTGAGGGGAGGGGAGGTGGAGAGTGCCAGAGAGGGGTGGGGAGGCTCTTACTCCGGGCTGAGACTGATTTCTTCTGAACCAGCAGCAATCATGCCTCACCACTGCGAGAATTAATTCCTTTCTCAAGCTCCCCTTCAGCTAGGTGAGAAATGCTATTCTCTGCTATTAACATCAGCATGACCACATTTCTTGTGCAAGGACAGCCCTGGTCTGTATGCTCAGGGAGCATCTCCGCCTGCTGGCCCTGGGCCCTGGGCTGCATGACACAAGCCCCCCTCGCACTAACTGACAAATGAGTAATGCCATGTCCATATCTTCATTGTAATCCACAGGCAATGCCTACATTTCCTCCCACCCACATGACAGGGTAAGGAAGAAGCTGTAGTTCACCTTACTGCAGCTAGTTCACTTCACATGCCCAGCAGCCCTGGAAGTGAAAGGGCTAAGCCATTCAGACTAGTGGCTGGAAGAGCATTGGGCTGGGAGCTGGGCAGCCTGGGTCCAGTCTGTTGTTTGTTAGCTGTGTGTTTGGGACCAGTCCCTTCCCTTCCATGAGAGCAGAGGGCTGGCCCATTAGGCCTGAAGGGCTTTAGAGTCTAATACTTGCTGATTCCAGGCTATCACTGAGTATAGTCTTAGAACCCCCCAAAACTGGGCTCCCACTTTTAGGGTTGGAGGAAGGGTCTAGCCAGTTCTCTGGAAGACTGAGTTAAGAAGCCAGATCAGTGGTTGGGTTGGATAAAGGTCCTTCCCCAAGATACGATGCTGCTGAAGGCACCAGAAGGGCTGGTCTTCCTGGAGGCAAGACAGTGGGCTGTGGTCAAAACCCAGCCTGGCCCGCATGTCTACTGGGAGGCGTGAGGAGGGTGTCTGGAGCTAGGAGGGGAGGGTGTGTATGTTTCTTCGTTCAGACACTCTTATACATCAAATATTAATTGAGGGTCTTCTATGATCAGGCAGCAGAGGAGAGTGGAAAAAAGTCTACGGTGAATTGGAGCCCCATTAGCAGTCAGCTCAGCCTCTTACTTGAGTGTGACCTGGAGAAAAGGTTCATAGCCCCACAAACGTGGCTACGTACCCCTGTCTGCCCCCTGCTATCAGCATGGAATGGGGTTTGGGGGACCGAAATGGCGCTTCTGGCATAGAATGGGCCTCATCCTATGCCATCTCCTTCTCCCTCCTCTGCATAGAAGAGCATCACGGAGGATACTGAAGCTGTTCAGAAAGTGCCATAGTCCTTTAGTGTGTGCAGAAGTACCAAGTCAGGGCATGTCCAGAAGTACCTTTGATACAGAGCGGGGAACAGTGACTTGTAGGCTGGGGACTCAGAGGAGTGAGGGACGTGACCAGAAGCAGTCTCATGGGATGACACTGAGTTGAGCCTGGAGAGGGTTAGCCTTTGGAGAAGGGAGGAGGGCCATTGCAGGGGCAGGGAACAGCTTGACTTAACACACAGATGCACAGAGCTTGGGAAGGAAGAGGGGAAGAAAGAAGCCTGTGCAGTGGGGTGTGTGACTATGCAAGATGGTGTTTCTGTGCAGGCACTGCGGGTAGGGTGTTCAGACCACACAGTCTTTAGAGTTGGGGTCGCCCAACTGGGAATCTTGAGAAGCTATTCTAGGCTTCCCACTCACAGAAAAGCAGTGTTGGGGTAAGAGTTCCTTCCCCTTTATTCTCCAGTACTAGACACTCTTAATACAGGTCTCTGTTCTCTATTATTTCACTTTCCCTTAGCTCTTCAGTAGGGGGGAAACTGCCATTTGCTTGATCTTGGAATAATTTGACCTATCTTTCTTCTTGCAAAATAGTAAACCAACCAGCTCCAGCCTTCTCACCACCTTCTCTCTGCCTCATAGTTGTTTATAACACTTCTCTTTATCTTGTACCCCACACATCTACTACTTTGTTTTTGGCTCCCACACTAGAAACTTAGCTCTCTGAGGGCAGGGACCTTGGCTGTTTGGTTTGCTATTGTTCCTCCACCCCCTAGAGAACTGCTGTAATTAGTAGGCTTTCAATAAGTACTTGAAGAATCGAGGACTGAATGGCAGTTGGGTTGATGTTCCTTTGATCACTTGTGATGGGGTAGATTCATGTAGAAGATGTTGAGTAATTCATCTGAGCCCAAATTCATCTGAGACTTTGCAATTCAAGACCTGGCAATGCTCCCAGATGAGTGGTAAATATTATAGGAGCTCAAAGTTCCCAAGGAGGTGATAAAGTGATCCTGAAGTTACACTAAGGGCCGTGCCAGCAGGCTGGCTCTTCTCCTCTCTCCTGGTGATCATGGCTAATTGTGGGGTGCTGATTGTTACAGTGAGGGCAGAGCTGAGCTGGATGGCAATGGCAGAATACAGCAAAGGGAGAATGGGTTTTTGACTTATTGGCAGTCTTTGTTCAAATGAAGTCCTTCAAAATAGTGTTGAGGAGAGGTATATCTGTTCCCCATGGTGTTGGTAGGTTTTACCATGTCAATAATATTTGCTGATATTCAGCAAGTAGGCAGATTGGTTTCTATCTTCTCTATGTAACTCAGGTCCCCGTGGGACCAGTGATATTAAAAAGAAGTAGGATCCTGGTTATGAACGAACATCCAGTGCCCACAGCCCACTCCTACCCCCATCATGTCTGTGGGCACTCTCAGTGATTGCCTCTTCCTCCTTTTCCCCTAAATGCTATGTTAGTCCCACGACAGTCATGGAATACAACTATATGGCCAGGATCAGGATAGACCAGATGGAGAAGCAGGACAAGTGCAGCTGGAGAGGGTGGGGTCAGGTGGGGATGGTACATGGGAGTCTTCAGATGCAAGGTGATTTCTACATCTGAAGACTCTAAAGACTCAGAGAGAACAGGATTGTAAGAATTCCTAAGTCTATGAGCTTATTCACAGCGCGTGGGGAGGGGAGAATTCCAGGTGCAGAGAGCAAGTATAAAGGTATAAATGGTGTGTGTGTGTGTGTGTGTGTGTGTGTGTGTGTGAACTTATAGGTAGGTTCCTAAAGAAAAGAGGAACCTACCTATCCTTCCTTCCCAGGAAAGAGGAGGGAAGGGGCCTGGTGAGGGGAATAAAGGCCTTGAATTCCCTGGACCTGGTGGGAAATGACTGATGGGTTTATGTAAGGGAGTGAAATAACCAGATCTATTTCAGAAAAAACAGTCTGGGAAGGAGTGTAGATGAGATTAGGGGGTGAGGCCAGAGGCCGGAACATTAGTTAGGAGGCTGTTGAAGGAGCCTCATTAAGGCTGTGTCACCAAGGACAAGAACAGGGCACAGTAGATTGGCCAGGGCCTGGTAACAAATAGATTGGTGTGGGAAGAGGAGGCCTAGGAAGAAGTGAGTCTGGGATACACCTGCTAGCTGGGTGGTGGGAGGGGCAAGTGGTGTCATTCATCAGGATAGGGGCTCCTGGAGGAAGACCTCATCTGGCTGGGGAAGGGGATGCTTTGTACCCTGGGTGGTTGTTGGGTGAAATTACATGTCCCCACTCTGCCCCTGACCAGGCCTACTCATGAAAGGCTTGTTCCTGAGATCCTTCCCCTCCCCTTTCCTTCTCCTTCCCTTCCCTTCCTCCCTGGTATGTTTTCAATCTCCTCCCTTTCTCTTTTTCAGACAGCTCAGGATGAGCTGCTGAGGAACAGGAGCCACAGAATAATGTCCAATCAGGGAAAGGTTGTTCACCCAGGATGGTAATCATGGTCTCTCCCTGTGTCTCTGACATGGTAGGAAGCCAAGCTCTACAGCTTAGGTAAAAGCAAGTTCCGTACATCCCTCAAGCAGCAGGGCAGCTGGTGGCTCCCAGATTCCTCCCTCCCTCACCCCCTGGAACTCAGACCCCAAGCCCTTGTCCTCCCTGAGAGGAGTAATCTGTCTGCCTCTCAATGTTTTTTTTTTTTTTTTTTTTTTTTTAATAAATAAGATCCATGTTGTCTAAGCCTGTGATGGGCAGCAAAATGAACTCAACACAAGCCCCTGCTTTCAGTGTCTGACTGTCAGCTGCTGAGCAGCTGCATTTTATCTACCTGTTTCACTTGCACCATGACCTCTCCGGAAGCCCTGACCTGGGGCTGTGCCCTCACTTCTGGTGTGGAAGAAAGACCCCTGGCCTGGATGACTTTTCTCTGAGCATCTGCTTTATGAAAGGTCTGATTTCAGTGCTGGGGACATGCTATGGACCAGACAGGGGCTCAGGGACCCCAGGCACTTCTATGGTACTTAGGTGTCACTAGAGTTTGGAGGGAGGGGCCATTGACCTTGACTGCACGTGTCTCTATGAGTGGAGTGGGGAGGTTTAGAAAAGACTATTTGCTGTTAGTACAAATTTCTAGGTCACTTCAACAGCCCCTGTGTGGCTTCATAGCTTTGTTGTTGCCTGTGTAACTAGTTCTCTATATTCAATTCCCTCTGTTTGAAATATTGAGAGTGGTCTTGTCTTTATGACTGGATGCTGACTGATACAGGTGTTTGATGAGGGTGGAACATGGGTAGCTCTAGGGGAAGAAATAGAAAGTGAGAAGGTGTGGTAGGTAGACTAATATCCCCCATAAAGATATCCATGAACTAATCTCAGGAATTTATGACTATGTTATTTCACTTGGCAAAAGAACTGGATTATCCTAGATCATCCAAGAAATTATCTTGGAGTGTCTGAATGGATACTCTATAAGCACAAGTGTCTTTATAAGGGGAGGCAGAGAAAGCAAGTCAGGGAGGGAGATGTGATAATGGACACAGGGGTTGGTGTGATTGAATTGCTGGCTTCAGGATATTGGAAGGGGCCACAAGCTAAGAAATGCAGACAACCTCTAGATGGTGAAAAAGGCAGGGACAGACTCTCCCCTAGAGCCTCCAGAAGGAATGCCCTACCAATACCTTGATTTTAGACCAGTGAAAACCATTTCAGACTTTTGACCTGTGGAACTGAAGGATAATACATTTATGTTGTGTTACGCTAGTGAGTTTGTGGTACTTTGTTATAGCAGCAATAGGAAGCTAACACGGGGGCCAGAGTTCAAAATGCTATAAATCATACAAAGGAGTTTGGATCTTTTTCTATAGGGTTGAAGGCTTATCACCATTTAGATGTCATGTATGCTAAACATATGCGCTCTGAAGTCAGACTGTGTGACTTCGAATACCAGCCATGCCAATAACCAGCTTTTTTAGGCAGATGTTTTATCTTCTCAAAGCCGTACTGTTTCCATCTCCAAAATGAGGAAACTAGTTCTCATCTCATTGGGCTGGTGTAAAGATTATATGAGATGATGCATGTAGGGTGTTTGGCACAGCTTGGGCCACGATAGTGATTGTTATGTTTACTTGCTTTGCAACCTTGGACAAGACAGTATCTCACGTGGAGACTTGATTTCTACACTTGCTCAGTGGAGGTAATAGTAAACCCCTCAGCCTCCATACCTCACATGAATAAGTGGATTTTATGATATGAACTAGAGAGAAATGTTATCCCTACATCCCCCTGCTGGCCTAGCATGGAGTTCCCTGCCCACCCATGGGAGAAGCAGGTGACTCGTTGCCCTGCCCACCCAGCCCCTCCTGCCCTCACCCTGCAGGCATTCCTGAATCTCTGTGCCCCTTAAGGGCTATCCTAGTTACTGTTGCTCTGCACTGTGCTTCAGGCATGAGCTATTTTAGTTATAAATTCCTTGAGATGCTACACCTTCCCTGCCCACCCAGACCGACCTCCCCAGGCCCAGCTGCCAGGTATTGATTTCCCCTTTAAATATTACTGCAGCCCAGGAGCATGTATGGATTAATTGATGAGGCTAGGCTTGTACCTGCACACTTCATTAACAGCTGCTACTAATTAGTGGAGTAGTCATTAAGAGACCTACTGGGGTTTTGAGGATAATAGTTTTATTTTTTTCCCCCATGACTAGTAAGCATACAATAAATTGGGGAGTGCACCACCATGGTCCCAAGCTGGGATGGGAGAGGCAGGGTGGCCTGTGTTCAGGGCTTTCCTGCAAGAACACAGCAGAAACTAGAAAATCACCATAGTGGGACCAGAGTTGGGAGGGCTTTTCAGTCACCTGGCCCACCTCGTACAACTATTGTGGCTGAGAGAGGGGCAGGGCCTTGGTCTCATTGTCACAGAGAGACAGGAAGGCAGACCTGGGACAAGCACCCAGGGCTGCTGGCTTTGTTCAAG
Organism: Micronycteris hirsuta; assembly: GCA_004026765.1. NCBI lineage: Eukaryota > Metazoa > Chordata > Mammalia > Chiroptera > Phyllostomidae > Micronycteris > Micronycteris hirsuta. The sequence goes on along the minus strand of PVJI01009890.1, from coordinate 41,300 downwards.
GCCAGGGCTCTGTTTGCTAAATGGGGACTCTGTGGCATGTATTTGGATAGGCTAATGGGGGAGTTTTGACCAAGCTACACCCCCTTCCTGCCCCAGACCTGCTGTACTTTTCCCAAGATGCCTCCTCCCAGCTCATCCATATCACTCCACCCTTTCCTCTCTTAGTGGGAGTCCAGTATGCCTGCTCCTTCTGCCCCTTTCTCTGTCTTTAGTATGTCTATCTCCAAATGGCAGGACTCAGCAATTGGCCTGCAGTGGATCCTTTGGATTATCCATGGTGATGAAAATACACAGTGAATAGAATTAAGCCTAAAATATGTGAATTTATACAACTTATTGACCCTCTCGGAGCTTCACCCTCACTGGATCGCGTGGGCTGTGTGTAGAGGGCCAACACAGGATGAGCACCTTCACAGATGGGGCCTTAACAGATGGTAGCCATTGTGCTCTTGCTCCTTAGGAAGGTATGTATGTGGCCCAATTACAGGGCTTTTCTCAAGCTGTCATGAATCATTCACTGAGCACACATTGAAGTGTTTTACAGCAAAAGGAATAGAGCCTTGACTTATTAATTCCTTCTTGTTTTAGAGATAATAATAATTCTAATCACTAGCCTTCCCTGAAAGCTTACTATGTGTCAGGAGGTATTGTTCTAAGTGCTTTACATTGATTAATTTATTTTATCCTCTTGACAACCCTGGGAGGCGGGTGCTTTTATATTATGATTCCTACTTCATAGAAGTGGAGATGAATGTTCTAAACTTGCTCATGGTCACAGAAGAAGGAGGTGGAGCTGAAGCCAGCATTCTAGGTCTGAGTCCAAGCCCTTAGCCAGAAGACTACTCAACCACTTTAAATAGGTTGGTTTTCTGGCTAAGGAAGATCCCTGTCCCAACTGCATGCTGTGTGAGTAGAAGCTGGGTTTGTGCCACTGAGGTCTGGAGGATGCAGATACATGATTTGATTTGATTAATTTGAAGTGGGCACTTGAAGCAGAGATTCCCCACATTATGTTCTTTGGGTGGTCTGGCTCAAAAGCATGAGCTGGGCCAGTCTGACTTGTTCTTGGGAAGGTGTCAGAAAGAAGCTGAGCCTGGGAATGAGAATTGTTGGTGAGGTAGACTTGAGACTGGAGACCCATCATGGTCACCAGCTATGAGTGACCAGAGGGAGCTGATCAGCTAAGAAGGCAGACAGAGAACTGCATAGATGTCATGAGAGAGGCCCCTGGTCTTGGAGGGGCACCTTATGATGCTGGTTCCCATGGACCCTGACTTGTTCTGGCCTTCTGTTTTGGGATTCTGATGAAGATCTGCTTTATACTATACTAGTCTCTCTCCTGGAGCTCGCGGCCCTCTCTTGTAAACAGAACTCCAAGTGAACAATTCTTTTATTAGGTTAATAGAATAATGCTGATGTGAGGAGGAGCTCAATCCATCTGTTCAGCAGGCTTCCTGCACAAGAACAATGCCTAAAATAACATGGCTGGGATGTGTAGGTAAAGAACACTAGAGACAGTGCCCATTTGGAGATAAACATCTGTACTCGTCAGGGTAAGGATGGCTGTTGTATTATGATAATGCAGTGGTATAAACAGGTCTGAAGTTTCTTCCTTTCTCTTCTTTGTTTTAATTTTGAATTCATTAATATTTTTCTTCCTCTCTCACCTCACAGTTCTAAGACAAATGACCCAAGTTGTTAGGGCAGCTTTGAGTCACATAGTCATTTAGGGACTGCAGTCCTTCTTGTCATTGCCCCTTCATGTCATTGTCTCCTCAAACACTGAAAGCCTCTTTGTGGCCTCATTGGTTAAAGCTGAGAGCTGCCATGCCTGGCTCCAGCCAGAGACAGAAGAGAGCATTGAGGAGGCACTCTATCACTTCTACTTCACTTCCACTAATGAGAATTTAGCACTTGACCCCACCTAGCTGCAAGGGAGGCTGGGAAATGTAGTCTTGATCTAGGGTCAGCAAATGTCTTCTGTAAAGAGCCAGACAGAAAATATTTTTGGCTTTGTGAACAATATACTCTTGTTGCAAGTACTTCACCCTGTCCTTGTGTCTTGAAAGCAACTTTAGGAAATATGCAAACAATGGGCGTGGCTTTGTCCCAGTCAAATTTTGTTATAGACACAAAAATTTAAATTTTATATAATTTTCATGTGTCATGACTATCATTCTTTTAATTTTTTTTCAACCATTTAGAAATGTAAATGCCATTCTTAGCTTAGAGACCATTCAAACATAGGTGCTAATAGGATTTGGCCGGTGGGTCACAGTGTGAGGACTCCTTGCCTGGGTGATGACCTTGGCCTGGCCACATTTTGTCAGGGGAGATTGAATGGTGGTGGAGAGTGAGTGGTCTCCACCACAACACCCACTCCAGGCTTTACTAAGGAGGGGCATTTTAGCAGAAACAAGGTTTCCTTTGTCCTGTTTCTTTCTAAAGAGAGAAGCAGAGTGTGCTGGGTGAAAACAGCCATGCCCTTCTCACTACACTTGCCAGGAACAAGGAGAGATCCTGATGTCAACGGCTGTGGAGAGGGTTATGGTGTCACATAAGATGCTGGCAAGTGGCCTCCCCCAGGACCCTCAGAGGCCAGTCAGGGTGAGGACACCCATGGCCAAAGTTAGGTGGCAGTGCCCCAAAAGCAGTGCCCCACTGAAGGAAAGCCAGTTTCTCATAAATAGGACACCCCCATCCTTGCTGCTGGGGTATCTTTGAATTGGACAATGACAGTTTTTAATAATTAGAAAGCGACAGCTACAGATATTAAATGTGACCAGGAAAACTGTCAGAAGGAATGAAGCCGTTATTATATGGCAAGCTTGTTTTCTTCCATCCCTCCCTCCCTCCTTCAACTACCAGCTTGTGGGGTTGAGGCTTACCGAGTAAAGCTGATAGCAGTGTTTGAGAAAAATAAAATCATTCTGTTTGTACATCACTGAGCTTCTACTGTCAATCAAAATAGATACATATATTTTTTGACATCAACTGCCAGTTTTCTTTCTGTGCCTCAGAGGAATCAGAACCAAAGACAGAGAGAGTCACCTAAGGGCGTTAAAGCTGCAATCAGACCAGCCTGGGCTTGATTCCCGGTTCTGTCACGCCCTGTGTGACCTCCATAAGCCCTCTGACTCCTCTGGGACTCGGCCCACCCATCTGTTAAAGTAAAGGAGAATAATGTCTGCCTGTCTTGCGGATGGGTTGTGAGAAGGCCATTTCTAATTCAAAGAAGGATTTTTGTTTCTCTCCCTGGGCCTCAGTTTCCTTGTCTATAAAATGGAAGTATTGGACTCTTGAGCAATTTCTGTCCTGACATTCAGTAATTGTGTCACCAATGGTTGAGTCTATGACTTACGAAGGAGAAAGCTGCCTTCAGAAGTACTTCCTCCTAGAAGGAGGTTGTGAAGATGAAGGAAGCAGCAGCTCGATTAAGAACTTCTGGCTTTCTGACCCTCTTCCACTGTCAGGGCACAGCTCAAGCTCACCTCCTCCAGGGGGCCCACCAGGATTCTTCTAGGCAGGGGCCATCTCACCCTTTCTGAAGGATCTGTGTTTGACCTTGATCTCCACTCCAGCCTATTTTCCCTTACTCTCTGGTCTGCCTGGAGGCCATCGACTCCCTACAGCTACTTCTGTAACCCTGACCTCATCCCTACTTCTGAGCTCTGTAAATGGGTCTAGTACACACACATGTACACACATACACATACATCATAGTTCTGACAGTAACACTGGTACCACATACTGGTTTTAACCTGAGCCCCAGGTCCCAACATTGGCCTTAAGGTGTCCTTGCCAAGATAACCCATTCAGACACACTTACTAGTCTGCTTGGGTCCTGGACACAGTTTGAGCCCTACAGCTTAGCTCCTCCTGCCTATCCTGTAAGTGTGGGCTGGAGGTGCTCTGTTGTGGGGTAACCTGGCAGGAACCACCTATCTCATATACCTATCAGGCAAAGGGAACCTAAAATACCCAAATACCTTAGTCAGGAGCCCCCCTTGACAGCAATAACCTCTTGGGCCCTTGGGCAATGTAGCGAGGACAGGAAACAGCTGGCCCACAGACTGTGAGGACATTTCACTGGCCTCATGCTCCCACTGGCTTCTTGGAAGCAGGAGACGTACCACCTCAAGTGGAGGTCTGTCCCCTCCTCCCATTGCAATACCAATGCCCATCCTGGGAGAGTGACCTCATCTGGGGACATGAGAGGACACAAACTGGCCAATGAAATGTATGCCACTAAGTTAAAGATGCTTGTCCTTGTTGGTCTTTTTGAACTCCAAAACTTCTAGCAAGCATGTAGCGTGTTGTGTTATGTGACATTATTTGATTCATCCATCAATTCATTGATTTTTCTTATTCACTCACCAATGTGATCTGCCTACTGGGTTCTGGGAGTATAGGGGAAAACAAGGTGGAAATATTTCCTGGTCTTGTGGAATTTACAACATGGGGGGAATCTACAGAGTTAAGCAAATAATTGCAGAAGTATTTGATGAGCCCACAGCATGGACTATGGAGTTGAACGTGGACAGATAAAGGTGGGGTGGGGTGGCCCAGGGCACGATACCTGGAGTATCTGGGCAGAGGGACTATGGGTGTGAAAAAAGATAGATGAGGGAAGCAATGTTAGTCTGGGGAGATGAGAGGGAGCCCCTGTGTCTGGACAGCAAAGCATGGAGGGAGGAGAGGACAATGTGGTGCTACAGGGCATAGGCAGGGGCTAGGCTCTAGAGGCCCTCAATAAGCAGGATAACAATGTTTCAATGTTGGCCTGAAGGTACAGGAAGTCCTTGAAGCTTTCTGGGCAGCAGTTCACGTGATGGGCTTTCATTTTAGAAGAATTCCTCCTGATCTTGTGTGCAGGGTACACTGTTGGGAGGAGGATGGGGTGAGAGGGGGACAAGTAGAATGGAAGGCAATGTATAGAAGAAGATGTGTTCAAGAGCTATAAGGAGGAAGAGCCAGCAGGATCCAGAGATAGGGGAGAAGGAGAGGGAACATCGAGGTGATTCCCAGGTCTCTGTTTTGAGCAACCGGATGGGTGGTAACATCTTTGAGAATGGTTAAAGTGGAGCAAGGTGACAAATGTGTTTGTTATGAGATGCCTGAAAGACATCCAAGTGTATCCAGACTTTAGGAGACAGTTCTGAGGTATTGTAAAAAATGGGGAGTTTTTGGCATGGAGAAGGAGGCTGCCTCCCCTGGAGAGGTTGAATCGCTTGGTGAGAGAGTATAGAGGCCTGAGGTGGGGCATGGGAAATTTTTCTCAATGCTCCATGGTCTCTGTGAAGGAGACCGGTCCTCAGTTACACACCAGTTATATAAATACCTCATCTTGGTCAACCAGAGGAAAGGCAAAGACAGAACTAAGAACAGTAGAATGGGCAGATTGGCAAGGGCAGTCCTGGTGCCTCCCCCACCGCTCCTCCCCATGTCGGTGCCTTGGCAAGTGCTGAATTGAGGCCTGAACCACCTTCGGCCCAATTTTGGCCTGGCCGGCTCCTCGTTCCTGAGGTCTTACTTCAAACATGGCCTCCTCAGAGAGGCCTTCCCCAGCCACGAGTAGTCCCCACAGCAGCGGCCGGGTCCGTGTTCTTCAGCAGCCCCTCTCCAGCATACTCTGAAGTCCTCTGTTCATCCCTCTGTGCTCTGTTCCTCTCTTCTGACCTGAACATAGCACCTCCATGGGCAGGAACTTGTCCATGTCCTGTGCACAGCTGCTTCTCCAGCATCCTCCTTGGTGGGGCTATTCTCAGCTCCCCCTTCCCCACCCTCCAGCACCCCACAACCCCCAGAGGGCACACCCGGGCTCTAGCTTTGAAGTCTCCCTGGGACCAATGATCTGTCTCTCTACCTTAGCCATCTCTCTCAGCACTTAATTCATCAGCAGGTCTTGCTGGGGTGACTTCTTTACATCCTTCTGCCTTGCTGTGTGGCATCCACTTCCATCTGTCTAAAATGTAGTTCTTACGTGGTTCTTTTACCTGAAACTCTTCAAAGGGCATCTGAAAATAACTCCAAACGCAGCATGACATTTTCCAGAGGCCCCTGTAGACTCGCCCCTGCCTACTTTTCTGGTTTCCTCCGCGACTTTGCCCTCCATTCTGTCTGGACCAGGCACGCGGGGCACGCAGCCTCTCCAAAGTGCCACTCCCTCTCCCTCACTTTGGAGCCGTTGCCTGGACTCATTGCTCTTCCCGAAGCACAGAGCAGGGGCTCTGTAAATACCCACCGAACGGATAAATGACAAATCCAGGAGAACAAAGGGAGAAAAATCCTCACCAGAGCAGATTGGCCTGCTATTTCCCTCCCCTTAAGGGAAAGCCTGGCAGAGCATCTTTCATTCGCATTTCGTTTCTCTCTTAAGACTCAAACTCTTTCCCTCCTCCTGGCATTTCATGCCTGAGCCTCCACCTAGTACCTCCAACTGCCTCCAGGGCCCTGGTTACCCCAGGCAGCCTTAATTAATTGTAAAATTGATGAAGCAGCCCCCTTTGTTGGGCTGGGCTGGTGTTTATTTGTATTTTCATATTATTATCCTTTTATACCTCTCTGGGTGCCTTCAGCTCTCTACTGACACCTTTTATTGGGGAAATGTTAATTTAAAAATCATCTATAATGCAGGTGTCACAAATCAAAGCCTTTCGGTAATGAGTTGCTCTTATGTCGTATAAAAACAATTAATTAAAACCCTTTCTGAGAGAGTCGTGCTGGCAGATTTATGTTTCCCAGCGTCTCCCCTCGACCTTCCTTTAGAAGGACCCTCATGCGCTCAGCTGGCTTCTGTGGCAGGGTGGTTTCCTCCCACCCCTGCTTAGGAAACAGAGGTCCAGCCTGGTGGAGTGGAAAAAGCTCCGGGAGGGTGCCTGGTCCTGCCTTTTGGTGGTGTAAATCGTGGAAAAGGACTTGGCTGTGATCACATAGCAACTGAGTGACAGCGTCAGGCTCAGAACGGCCTCTGCCATTCAGGTCCCGTCCTTGTCATTGCTGTTGACATTTCTCCTGCCGTTCTCCTTTGAGAAGCTGGGCATCCAGCCCAGGGAGGATGTGTGGAGGGGGAATTGGGGAGGCAGGGGGTGAGGATGGTAGAGGGGAAGAAGGAGTACCTTGCCACTCAAGGTGGGACAAGTTGTGACAGGGGAGTCACCAAGCTTGGGAGCTTGGCTCCTAACTTCTGGATTCTTCCACCTCAATCTGGAACATGCTTCCTTTCTGTCTAACATTGTGTGGTTTGGGAGTTGTACAACTCAGAATGAGAGAAGCCATCCAGGTGGCGAGCCTCCCCCTCCCGTTTTGGTGGTGCCCCTCCTGGCTGAGGGCTGAGGGCTGAGGCCTGGGGGCTGAGGGCTGAGGGAGGCTTCCTCCTGGTGAGCTCATCCGCCCCTCTGAGCAGGACTGTGAAGTGTCTAATCCAGGCTTTTATCTGGCATCCACAATTATAATGTCAAGATTGAATAATCTGCCTTTATCTCCCGGGTGACAGCCATGTAGAAACTTCAAAAGAAACAGTTTTGCTGGCATCTAACGGCTTTTGTTAATTACTATATCCCAAAGAAAATGAAATAAAGGAGGAAGAAAAATGATATTTCTCTGTGACAACTTTGTAAAAATATCAATGATGAAGAGGCACAGTTTAAGGGTTTTAACTATTCATGCAGCCAGGAACATGCTCTACCCACCCATGCAGAGTCTGGGAGTGTCTGAGGACGCCTGTGCGTGGGCACACACACGCACGCGCACGTGCTCACTCTTCCTTGCCGGGACATACCCCTTCACGAACTGTACGCACTATTGCATGCCCTCACTTTCATAATCCCACTCTCACACATATAACGCATGCCCTAACACACACACACGCACACGCACACTATACACGCTCCTGCATCTGAATCTCGGTACTATCGCATTGTAGCTGTGTGACCTCAGGAAAATCATTTTAACTCTCTGTGCTGCTGCAATGTCCTTACCCATGAAACAGGGATAAGGAGAGGACATCCTGTGCAGGGACAGGTGAGGACTAAAGGAGGTGACACAGGTGAAGTATTCCCCAAATGCTAGCTGTTATTTTGGGGCATGCCTGACTCAGCCTGTGGGGGAGGGGCCTCGCACTGAGAGGATGTCTCCACGGAGGAGGTGCTACTTGAGCTTGGGGCTTTGAAGTCTGGAAGCAAAGAACACATTGCAGGCAAGGAGAACAGCATGTGCAGAGGCTCAGAGGCATGGCAAGCAATGCATGTCCCCTGAGTGCTGGGTGTTTGTTGTGACTGGAGGGTCATGTGAGCTGTCAGGGCAGATTAGGTGGGAGAAGATTCTGAAAAGATAGGCAGGATCTGATAGGCTGTGGTTTTCCTGTAGAAGCTGAGGCCACTGAAGGTTACAGTCTGGTAAAACCATTGGAGCGGAAGAATGCCTGGGACAAGCAGGGTGGGGCCCCATGGTGGACAAGGCATGGCCCACCCGTTCGTGGGACTGGGGGTGCTAAGCAGTTCTGAAAGAAGGGGATGTACCTCGGCCAGCCAGCACCTCTCCCCCTCACTTGGGCCTGGAAAGCCTGGTAGAAGATAGAATGTATGTTGGTGGGCCGGGGGAGCCATGGCAGGTTAGTCTGTTGCTGCATTTTAGAAAGGCTGGACCGGAGTGGAAGTGAAAGGAAGGATCTCCTGATAAGACAGAATTGTTTCTCTTTGGCCTGATCCTGTCCCTGGGGGACATCCTGTTGTAAAATTCCCCTTTTCTGGGAGGAGCAGCTAGGGTCTGTTTCCTGGTATTTGTGGGCTGGGTCTTGGTCCATAGAGGCAGAGGGGACACAAAGGTGGTGGCCTTCCGCACCTGGAGGGTGGAGGCTGCAATAGGAAACTTGATACTTACTTAGACTGAGAGGGCACCCTGTTTGCAGGGGGAGGAGGCTGGGCAGGCACGTGGACACCCCTCCCCCATCTTTGTCTGCTTCCTGCCCAGGAACCAGGTGTGTGCCCCTCTGGGGATGCTTTGGAAGTGTGGAACCTAGAATCAAAGGCTCCAGAGAGGAGAGGTGCCATCTAATGACAGAAGTGACTGGGATTCTGCTGGTTTTCAAACATTCCTAAGCTCAGGTGCCTTCAGTCCGATGAGCACTGAGCTGGAGCCTCACGTAAAGCAGAGACCTGGGGCTGCTCAGCATGGGAGGCCTGGGGACTGCTCAGGCTTGCTGCAGAGGGCGAGGGATGGTGCCCACTGGAGTTGTGCAGAATCTGCACAGCCAGATATGCTGACCTGTGTCCCACTGCTTGTCCCTCCCCTGTCTCCAAGCCACCTCCTAAGAGCTCACCAAAAACTCCACTCCCTGATGAGGCTAAGAGAGGGACACCAGCTTGGTCAAGAACACCTCAAGATATTGGTTGTCAAATGGGGGCTCCACCCAATGTGGTGTTGAAGTGACTGACTTTGGAAATCTGGACAAAGGCATTGGGCTTTAGATTACATGGTACTGAAGCGTAGAAGAGGTTCAGTGATGCTGGTGAGTTTGGGTCACAGCATCACAGTGTGGGACTCCCCGCAATTCCCATCCTCTACAGACCCCTGGACATTTCCAAGGCTGAGAACCCTCTCTCCAGGGTGCTGATTCCAGGGCTTTGGATCCCTCAAAGCCCCGAGTCTTCCCTGTACTATAGCTAGCATCTTCCTCCTACCCTAGCTAAGCCCCCTCATCCCAAGGGCCTCTGCACAAGATGGTGGGGAGGGAAATGGGCTGTTCATTTCCCTTCCCTCCCCCCAATTAACCCTGCCAGGTCTAGGGGGAGCGATGGCCCCCAGATCTAATCTCAGCCAGGTCCGGGCACCCCTCCGCTGCCCCTCCCTCCCACTAGCCATTAGTCTCCTCCACTGCAGGTAGAAGTGACAGGCTGGCTCAGAGCTCCTGAAAAGGCCTTTGTTTTATCGCCTTCAGTTCAGATGCTTCAGAGCACTAGCAGGCCATATTTTAATCTCAGGTCTTTGCAAACAAAATTGTTAAAAGCAGATGGCTGTGAAGGCTGCCATGAATATTAATAGATATTGAAAAAAAAAGGCCCCTTAATCTTTCCATAAATCTTTTCCGAGGAGTGGGGGAAGACTCAGAAGAGATGACGACTGCAGTTAGCTGTCGGTACCGGCCCTTCCTATTGGGGCTTGATCCTAAAGGCTGAGTAATTAACAGGAGATTAGGTGAGTTCAGCCCAGTTCTGGGCAGAGATGGGCCCGGAGCAGCAGGCCTGGGCTCCCTGTCCTGCATTTCCCTCCCCTTTCCATGTGGAGCTGAGGGGCAAGGACCAGCTCTGTTCAGCACCCTGATTCCTGCTGGGGCCAACTGTGCATAGGGTCCTCCATGTACTGCTGCTAATCTATGCTGACCACATACTGTGTGCAAATTTCTATGTATGACAGTCTCACATCAGTCCCATTTCACAGATTAGGAAATAGAGAGTGGAAACCCCTGGCTCAATATTACTGGGTTGGTAAATGGAATGGAAGTGATTTGAACCCAGGTCTGTTTGACCCTGGAGAATCTTCTGGGACTATCCTGTCTCTCTGGTTCTAGTACTGTTACAGAGCAGGGTGGGGACACCCAATGATATCCCAACCCCGCACCAGGTTCGTTATGCTCGCTGCCAATGGAAAGATGTCTCTCAATGCCAGAGACTGGTGAAAAGGAAAGGAATTGTTTATTTAAAAGTTATACAGGCTTGGAGTAATGACTTAAGGTCTCCTTTAAGATACTAGAGTTCTCTAGAATACCCACAAACACACACAGTCCTTCCCTCTCCCCTTTGCCCAGTCCAGGGTGCCGTATCTCGGGAAAAGAAGTAGGAGTCCGTGATTCAGGCAGATCTTCAGTCCTGACACCATCCGCTGTGTCGCCACCGCAATCTCCAGTTAATCCAAAACCATGTGGCCCCTTTTCATGGCCCACCAGCAAGAGTCCTTTCACCCCTTTTCTTCCAGGCAAAGTCTCTGCTGCTTCCTAGGCCACATGGCAAAGGGAGCCACCCAAAGCCACGTGGTCCTTTCTCTGTCTCTCAGGCTGAGGGGTCCCCACTCCTCCAAAGCCTCATGGTCCAGACCCTCCTCCCTGCAGTGTCTCTCCTGCATTCTTCTGAACTGCTAAGAGAGAGCTCTGCATCGCTGCTACATCTTGCTTCCCAGCTTCCTAAGCTGCATGGCAAAGGGAGCCCCAAAGCCATGAGGTTCTCCCCTCTTGCCAAAAGCAGTGTGTTCCTCCTCCTTCCCAGTTACATCTTGTGTCCAGTCACTTCCATCTCCCTGGCTCAAAGCATGGCCACAGCTATTCAACATTTCTATGAAACCAGTTAAAGGTTATAGATATGCTAAATGACCCTGCCAGAGGCTATACAAAACAGCCCTCAATGGCCCTGCTCCAGGAGTCCCCCCCTCCCCAGTTCAGACTCATGGGGGTGAGGACATCCTATATATATTTTTCTAATATTTCCTGGACACCTTGAGTTCTGGACCCCATTGCAAATTCCTATTTGGGTCCACTTCTTGGCTGCACCCTGTCACAGCACCAGTCTTTGCTGTGCACATGCTTTTGTACTGCACATTTTGCTATTCACAATTCATTCATTGGGATTATACATTTCCCTCTCTTTTTAGTTCTCTTTTAAATGCAAACACCCTTGAGAGAGGTAACCTATTAAGTGGCTGAGAAACATTAAAAGCTATTCAGCTGCATAATCCAGGACTGAGTTGAAGTCTTCTTAGCTCAGCCATTTCCTGGTTCTGTGACATTGGGCTAACATTTAATTCCATGGAGTCTGTTTCCTCTGGGGGAGAAAAATAGGAATAATGAAACAGCCCTGTGAGACAGACTGGATCGGCAAAAATTTCAAGAGATCAAAGATAGGAAAACACTTTGAAAACCACATACCATGGTACACCTGCGGGGGAATATATTGCTTTCATTGTTGTCCAAACACCTTATACATTTCCAAGACCACGTACATGACAGGATGGAATAAGTAACCAAGGGAGGCAAGGTGATGAGACCTGGGCAGAGGCACGAGCCCTGCTGGGGTGGAGGTGGGGGCCAGGAAGGGAAATGGCTGCTCTGCACAGCCAATGACATTGGTCCCAACATTTCTTTCTTTTTGGCCAGCGGCTTGCTTTGCTTTATGCTTCATATCTAACTCAGTAGTGTTTCTCACTGCTTCCTTTCTGTCTCTTCTTCCACTCCTTTTCTTTTCTCCTTCCCTCTCCACTTTTCTGTCTCTGTCTCTCTCTTTCTCCCCCCACTCCCTCTCTCTCTGCCAAGAAATATTTCCTCATCACTTGTTAACGTTCCAGAAGTGGAGATTCAAGAGTGAATACCAGCGGCATGGTCTCTGTGCTAAACACATAACAAATAGATAGCTACAAACTGGATAAGCACTGCATGGAAACAGGCACAGGACTGAGCTAAGGAATAATCACACGAATTCATTTTAGGACATCACATAGGACATGGCCTCTCCATTCTGCCAAACCAGTTTCAACAAAGCTTAGGAAAGCATGTTGGCATGGCAGCCCTTGTGACCAACACTGGGAAGTCTTTAGAAGATGCAGGTGAGAGCCAGACAGCAGGGTATTTTTCGTATTTGCTTCTTCCCTTACTAGGCAATGGCCCAGACTCCGCCCCCTTGACAGGCCCCGCCCCTGGCCCACTTTGTCTCTGGGCTGGCCCGCCCATGACCTGGTCCTGCTCACAAACCATCTCCTTATATGGGGTAATCTGGCTGGGTCTCTGTTCCTAGGAGCAGTGTGTTTAAGGAATCCAATAGGCTGAGGTGAGGAGTGAGGCTGGGGCTGTGAAATGCATACTGTGTTCTCTCGCTCCCAGTTTTCTTGTGCAGAGTTCTCAGGCAGAAGCCCAGGTACTAGTTTTGAGAGAAACTCCAGTTTTGGAAGGAGAAATCCATCACTGGAGTCCCATTAAACTATTGCTCTCCCAAATGCAACGAATTCTTGGAGCCTGAGTACCAAGAGGCAGAAGCTTGTCATGTTTCAACAAACATACTTTATTATACTGTATAATTTAAGGTATCATTTTATTCAAGTGACATTCAAATGTGTGAAAAACGATTGCATATGCCATAGCCATTAATGAAATCATTATGTACAAATGGTTACGCTTTACCAAGTCATTCATTAAAAGTAAATTAATGAGGGGACAGCATTAAAATTTTTTGCAATCATTACCAGGTCCAGCCTAACCCACTTTTATAAATATTCATCAACAAAAACGTGCCTCGAGAACTCACCCAGTAAATTAAATTCTTGTCTTGAAGTGTTTTGCTTCTATTAATGGCATTGGCCGTGGTACTTTCTTTGATTTGTTTTCTGGAACTTTGGGGTATATTGTATGGAAATAATGACAAACTTTGAGTAATCGCTGATAATTAGGCCAAATCTATTATCCCTATGGTATTTACATTTTGATTACTATTTAACCCCCCCCCCCAAAAAAAAAAAGGCAATGCTTGAACTATTCTAATACAAGACAAAATAGTATCCGAGATTTTCAGGCCTGGGAAAAACTCAAGTTAACTTGGCCAACTATTACCTGATGATTGAATCTCCTGTCAACATCTCTGCCCGGTAGCCCTTTGGTTTCTGCTTAAATACCCCCAATGATGGGGAAGTCATTGCCACCCCAGTGGCCCATTCTATTCTTTGGAATCTTTGATTGTCATCTTTTTCTTTAAACTGTGCCCATCACTTTTAACTTCCATGTGTGTCCTAAGTCCTTTGTACTGGGGAGGGAATAAAAGAGACTTCACAATCATGGAAAAGTTATCCTGTAGATTTTATCACATTCTTGCTTTTCCCCCAAGTCTTCTGTCTCCAGGTTAAACATTTCCAGGGTATTTGAAACTTCCTCCACGAGAGTGAACTCCAGGCTCTTCGCCTTTGTTTTTATTTTCTGTAGGGAAAGCCTTACCTCTAAGGTCCTGTATGATCTAGTCTCTACCTGACTTCACAGCTTTATCTTCCCCATCACACACTTTAATCCAGGTAACCCTAAATCATGCAGGGTGTCCCTACACAGACCATCCACTAACTCTGGCCCTTTACACAGGCTTTCCCCTCCACAAAAAATTCTCTTTCCCCTTTTATCTGATGGATGAACTACTTAATCATGCTGCAGAATCCCTGCTCAGTGGTCCTCATCTCTGTGAAGCCATCCTTGATTGATTCCCAATACCTACCCCTTGAGAGAATTGATCACATCTTCTTCCTCTACTATTTCTGTTCCTTGTAGGTGTTTAGTACCTCCCAAGGGAGTGGAAGGAAGGGGGCCGGAAGGCCTTAAATTCAAGAAGGGTCTCTAGATTAGGCTTTTTTGGGTTAGTTTTTGCTTAAAACAGCACATTTATTATCTTACAGTTCTGTAGATGAGAAAGCCATTCTTTGGCTCATGGCCTCCTTTCTCCATCTTAAGCTAGCAACACTGAGCTGATTGCTCCCACATTAGACTTTTGATGTTGTCTGCTAAAAAGGTTAGATTTGCAGTCTCCAAGTGACACTTGGAGAGAACTGCTCATCCACAACTTACATCCTCTGCCCTGTTACCAGCCCACACTGCTGGTAGTGCACTATGAAGTCACATTATTTTTTGTAAGTAATGTAGCTATCTTGGAAAGATACATTATTGCCTTGCATTTTGAGGACTAAAAGCACTAATTTGTGAAATGTAAACATTTAAAACCACCTACAGTGTTGGTAACCCTATTTTGACATTAAAAAAAAAAACATTTTGGGAGAAAGAAAATGTGAGAATAGTTGGGGCCTCCCTTTATGTCCAAGAAGTTCTGATAGGTGCCTGAAGCACACACAGTGAATTTGCTGTTCACTTATCTGCTCTACCTTCTGGTCTATATATACTACATAGTAGGTAAAAATCACAGACTCTGGAACCAGAGTACCTGAGTTCAAGTCCAGCTGTGCGACTGGATGACTCTGGGCCACTTACACAGCCTCACTGTGCTTCACCTTCCCCATCTGTAAAATGAGATCAAATACTAGCACCTACCTCATTGGAGGTTGTGAGTGCTAATAAAGCATCCTATGCCAAGTGTCTGGTGTGAGGCTGTACTCACAAAACGTTCCCTGTCACTGCTGGAGGAGGAGCTTGCCTGTTGTGGCCTCGGCGCAGCCCCTGGTTCAGAGGATGGTGTCTGCAAACACCCACTGCAACTCTGCTCATCATGTGGTCCAGGCCCCCTCATCCAGAAACCCTGCTGGCAAATCCTGCCCATGGAGACTGTGCACGGCACCCCCTGCAGCCTCTCCTGGATGCTGAGAGCATCTGTGGGGTTGTTTGTGGAGAAGTAAAAGCCTATTACCAGCTGGTGTTTTCCTCTCCTCAGACACAAACCTTCAGATAAGGCTGTTCCCGTTTTCCTCTAGCCCTCAGTAAGGCACTGAAATTGGGGTGATCAAATAAGATTTTCCCACTGCCAGTGTGCTATCTAGGGCTGGATTTAGTTTTATTTTTTCACAGAGCAACAGCCACTTAAGGAACAAGTCTCTTTCCCACTTGTCTAGCAAGGAGCTAAAAGACAACCTGGCTCTTCTTCAGGTAAAGTGGCTGATTCTACACCTGATATGAGAGCTCTGCCCTTATGGCCTCAAGGCAGAGAGTCTTCTTGGGGTAGGAGAAGGTGATTACACAGTGGCAAATTAGAGTTTCCCTTCTGTAACGGGAAGGCCTTCCAAGGGTAATTAGTCCTGGTTATTCTCTACAGGAGGGGTCAGTTGAGAAGGCAGTGTGATGCTGTGCAGGGAACCTCTGGGAGTGTGTGGCACAGAGGGGTTAAGTGACTGGCACGAGGTCACACAGCTGAGGAGTGTGGGAGCAGCATTTGAGGGCTGGTCGAGGACGGTAGAATTATCACATTGATTGTGAGGAGTGTGGAGGGGAGACTTGTCTAGTAGAGTCAGGGTCTCCTGGGCATTTTACCAGCACAAAGCTTAGGGAAGCAGGTGTGTCTACGTGTGTGTTGGTGGAGGATGGAGGGTGGGATGAGAAGGGGAAGGTGAATTTTGCAGTCTGATTGACTCATTCCAAGGATAGCCCCTTACCAGAAGGCAGGTGCTTTGAGGCCCAGAGAGAGACACCTCCTCTCTCCTGATCCAGGTGGGTTGACAGAGATGTACTCAGCCACACAAAGCTGAAGAAAGAAATAAACACAGAGACAAGGAAAAGCAAAAGACAAGTGGAGGGCAATCCAAGACACACATAGAGCTAACTCCTGGGGACAGCTGAGAAGAGGTTCTCAAACATCCACAGAGAGGAAAGCCAGAGTCACTGAGAGAAAAACTTCATGGCAGACAGTGCCCAGACAGTGCCCAGACTTGGGTAGGCAGGCCAGAGAGATGCATACAGAGACCCAAGGAAGCAGAGATGCAGAAGGAACGTTAACTTGAGGATATGGGTGAGTGAAGACAGCCGGACAGGGAAAGACAGAGCCAGTTGCACAAACCTGAGAGTTACTCCCCTACTCCCAGGCAGTGTGCCAAGAGCAGAGAGGGTGGCTTGTTGGATGAAGACCTAGCAGGCTCTCAGAGTCCCTTGATGGTCAGTGGCCACATGGCTCCAAAACTGGGGCCAGTGGGTCTTGGCTGCTGAGCAGATGCTGGGGCAAGGGCACACCTTCTCTCTGCATGCACGCCACATGCCCAGCACAAGGGTGGGCTGTATCTGTACCTGTGCCCACCTGCCTATGGCCATTTAACTGAGCCTGAGAGGTGTGAAGGGAGGTGGTAGTGCTCACTGGCAGGGAGGTCCCAGCCATCATCCCCATCTGCTCACTTTAGCTTGGCTTGCATGGAGCAGACAGCCTGCCCCAGCTGTGCCAGCTCCTAGCTGTACAGCCTGCTGTTGCTCTGGCCTCTCCATAAATCTGCCCCAAGGAAGCTTCTGCAAGAGAGGGGAGAGTGGGGAGCTGTATATTTAAGAGGTACCACACAGACATAGCAGATGTACCAGGAATGGCACAGTTCCCTGTGGAGAGGAACTGAACTCAGGTAATAGGCCCTAGGTAAAGGTTTGTGTGGTATAATCCATTTCAAAGTGATCCTTAGCTGGCTTGGGCCTCAGTTTGCTTACTTGTAAATGAGAGAGTTTGACCAGGTGAGCTGGGTAGCTCAGTCACATTCAAAATCCATTTCAAACAAGAATGATTTGGCTCTAGAAATTTCTCTTGAACCAGGAGTTCCCACTATCTTCCCCATGCCTGGCATTGAGTAGGCACTGAGGGTGTATTGGTGAGTGAATAAGTTCTAACATTTCTTTTCTTTAATCAGTTGGCTTATTGAGTTCTTGCTCCAGGTCAGGCATTTGTCTGAGTATATGCAGCATTGTATCCAAACCTGGCCATGGCTCTCAGGGGTAGGGACCCTTAGGATCCATTTTACAGGTAGGAAACTGAGACCCACTGGGGAAAAGTGATTCCTTCAAGGTGGTACAGCTGGTAAGAGATGCAGCTGGTTGCCGGGATCTAGATTTGGAAATCTTACAGTATCATAGTGGAACTTTTCATAAAACATTTTTTTGAATTGGCACAAAATTCTTCAGACCCATTACCTCATTTGCTTTGCAAAACTGTCCGTGGCAGGCCGCCACCGTCTCCTGCCTGGCTGTCGTAGCAGCCTCTTCTCTGGTCTCCCTGCCTCTATGCCTGCCCCTCCAATTGACTCCCATGCAGCAGCCAGGGTGACCTTTTCAAAATGCAAGTCTCTGCTGAAGAGAACTGGGGCTTCCCATCGCTTGTTGGGTAATGATACAACTCCTGAACACAGCCCGCGAACCCTTGCAAAGTGCAGTGCCTCTTAACTTTCAGCATGGCCCTTTAGGGGGCTGGGAAATCAATGGAGTAGCTGGTGACCTGCACATTTTCTTAAATCAAAGAAACAGAACAGGCTAGAATAGAAAAAGAACAGAGACTCTGGATGGATCACATTTAAAGGGGCAAGAGAAACTTTATTTCACCAATCTTTAAAATTGATGTATGCAGGTAATTACATGTGTGTGCCTGTGTGTGTTCTGTGTTCTGGTCACCGTGCAAAAACGTGTATCCTATGGCTGTGTTCACCACTTGGGGAGCCACTGGTTAGAAGCTCCTGGTCTAGCCTCATCTTGCCCACACCCTCTTGTGCTCCACCGCTAGCCACAGAGGTCAGCTGTGAGCAATACAGCTTTCAATCTAAGATACAAGGCTTTCTCTTGAAATATTCTTCATTCCTTTTCATTTCGACCAATTCATCCTTCACATCCTGACTCAAGCACTGCTTCCTCGGGGAACCCTGGGTGATCTGCCCACATGGCACCATGGACCTTCTTCTCTAGCATCTATCACTGTTGCCATTTGACATTTGTCTGTGCGTTTATTCAGTCAACATCAGTCTATCCCTCTGGGCCAAATGCTGCATTGGTGGGGGGTCAGGGGAGAGAGCTGGTCAAAGTGCCCCAGGAGGGTGGGTAGAGGTTTGGGTCAGAACAGATTTGTTCGTGCTTCTCATCTTCCCTATGCCTAGTGCCGCGCGGGGATATAGCAGGCACTCCACAAGCACTTATGGAATGAGTATTGTTGTCAAGGGCAGAGTATTGCTGTGATATTTACAGGTGAGGAAATGGAGGCTCAGAGGGCCCCAGACCCCAGGCAGATGACTCACTGGGAGCCCTTCTGCCCTATACTCTCACAATTGCCCATTGCACCAAGCGCACCGTGTGTGGTCCCTGAGGTCTGGCTCAGGTGTCAGTCCTGACCCTCCCAACTCCCCCTGCTCTTCTCACCTTCCTGTGTGTCAGCTCCCTCCCACAGGCTTCTTGGCCATACACTCAGAGTGTTTTTCAATCTCACAGTGTTTCTTCTTTCTCTCCAGCTGGCTGAGCACGGTGCATGGGGTGGCTGGAGGAGGCAAGCTCAGAAAGTGACAGCGACAATATTAGGAGTGAAAAAGATCAATTAAGCCCATCGAGCTGATTTGTGAGGCTGATTAAATTAGGAGCCTCCCTGGGGGCAGATTCCCTCTTAGGTTGACAGACCAGCTGCAGGTTGCGCTGTGGGGGTGCTTGCCAGCCTCCAGGGTGGGGTGGAGGCCACTTTGCCTGGCTCTGTGCATGGAGAGATGAGGGGAAGGACACTTGGAAAGCACAGCCCCTGGCCTGTTTTTCCTATGCTTCCTCTTGGAATTGTTTCAACAAGTTGGGGACACTGCAGGGGGTTGGCCTGACTTACCAAATAGAAACAGAGGCATGGATACGTGTAGCAGACTGACAGCTGTCAGGGGGGAAGGGGATGGGGGGACTGAATGAAAGAAGGTGAGGGGATTAATGTAAGAACATAAATGCATAACCCATAGACACAGACAACAGTGTGGTGTTTTGGCCAGAGGGGTTAGGTGACCTATGCAGGGTCACCCTCCTGGCAGGTGGAGGAATGTGATGGAGCTGGGACTGGAACCCAGGACTGCTTGTTCCCTCTGCATCTGTCCTGTCCTCTTGTTTCTTTGCTCTCACTTCTGGCTTCAGCATCCTGGTTTGTCTTTTTCTCTAGTTTTCCAGGCTTAAGGCTCCCCCTCTTCCCACTATCCCCCTCCTCCCTTGATCAGCTCTAATCAGATTATCTATCCAGTAACCTGACCCGTCTGCCTTGGCTCAGGACTCCCTTTCATGGCCAGTCCCCAGGGCAGCTCTGGCCAGGATATCCTTGTACTTCAGAATCCAACCCCCTGCCCTGGCCCCTGGATGGGGGCTGGGGAGCAGAGTTTGGACAAAAGCTCTTGTGTGTGTAGGGAAAATGGAGCCTGGGGAGGTTATAGAAATGAGGTCAGCATCTCCAGAGCTCAAGGGTAGGGAGGGCCTCGAATGCCAGGTGGCAGGATTTGTTCTTCCTCAAACACCACCTGTACTGGCAATGGGGGAAGGCAGAACCCCTCTAAGGCCAAGGGGTGCTACATTTATGGATGGAAGAGAAAGTCCTCGCAGGTGGCAGCAGTTGGAGCCGCAGATGGCTAGGAAGGAGCACGGGTGAGCCATGTGAAAATACAGGAAGGCTTCTCAGCACAGTGGGGCCTTGAGCTGGGTCAGTCTAAGAACAGAGAAGCCTGGAGGTCTCTTAGCCAGAGATAAGGCTGCACAGGATGGGAGGGGAACTGACCCTCAGAAAGGGCCTAGTATCTTACATCCAGGTGTGTTTTCTTCCTTAGAGCAAATCTGTGCCAAACCTATAATCAATTTAAAGACATACACACAAGCAAAACGGGCTCAGAGTCATGTGGCCATCAGCAGTAGATTAGGATTCACACCCAGGTCTGAGGGACTGCTGAGCCTGAAATCCTTTCATGGGCTAATTGCTGAAACCTTTCTATAGTTCTGGAACCAGGGGGCCAACTCAATGAGACCCACGAGCCTTGAAAGCCAGGTATGTGGTGGTTAAAAGCACAGGTTTTAAAATCAGACTGAGTTCCCTGTCCTGGATCTGCAACTTGTTTGCTCTGTGGCCTTGGCCAAGTTGGTTTGCACCTTTGTGCCTTACTTTTTCTCTCTGTAAAATGGGAATAATAGTAGTGCCTACCTCACAGGATTGTTGGGGGGATTAAATGAATGTACACAGAGATCATTTTAGAACAGTGCCTGGCACTCAATGAGTGCCAGCCATTGCTGCTTGGGATGGGACCAGGATATAGAGAAAAGGCCACAGCGAGGTACGGATCTCAAAGTTGGTGTTCTGTACCCACTACCCCCTGTAGCTCTATGAGTTTCTCACATGGAGGAGAAAAAATATTCCATCTCCAGAGTTGAGTCCTGCAGCCTCTTTCCACTTAACAGACTTGGAAACTGAGGTTCAAACAAGTTGCCTCAAATCTGCTCTGTGACTTTGGACCAGGTGATCCTAAAACCCTACCCTAGACCTAGATTCCTGAATCCTGGCCCAGGGATATACTTGGCCCCCAAAGTAGTTTAATTTTTTCTAGGCAGATACCATCCTTATGGCAGAAATATTTTTCTGTAATCTTATTTGCAGTTGCTAATGAGAAGCAGGGCTGTCTCCATTTCCAAACCTCATCCTCATCTTTAATTTGTTTCCAGAGGCTGGGGCTGAGGCTTCTGCCATCTCTGTGAAATATTAGCAATTATTTCTCAATTACTTCCCAACTGGAAAGCAGCACTTGGAGATGGGGCTCTGGAAGCTGGAAGAAGCCATAAGGATGATTTTTTTGATCTGGCCTGAACCTTGCCAAAAAGCATGTGTTCTCCATCGTCCCTGCTCCGACATAAGGGCTACGGTGGGTGGCATGTGGCTCTGTCTTCTTCTTCACCTGGCTTCCAGCTCTGCTCAGCTTCCAAGCACAGAGGCCACTGCAGGTCTCAAAAACCACAGAGAAGTGGGGAGAGCAGGCAGAGAAAAGTCTTCCTCATAATCACAGTAACTGGCAAAGTCCATCCTTATAACTTAGGCCACAGGCCTGAGGGTCATCCTTGGCTTTCTCCCACACCAAAAATCCAATCCATTACAATTCCTTTTGGCTATACCTTCAGAGCACTCCCAGAATCCAATGTTCTCACATCTCCACTGCTCCCACCCTAGCCCAAGCCGACCTATCACTCACCTGAATTACATCAATGACATCCAGACTGGGTCCATGATCTCACCCTTCTGTCCTTCAGTCCACACAGGAGTCAGAGTGACTGTTCACAGTTCAGTTTTAATGTAATTATTTGACATTTTAGCTATACTGCTTTGCATTTTTAAAAGTACTCTTTTTCTTCCTAGGCATTACAATATACATTCCTAACCTTTCATAGCCAATTTAGAGTTAATATTATATTGCTATACATAAAATATAAAACTTTGGCAAACCTTTGCCATCTACTATCCTGTCTCCTATAGTTTTCATAGGTACTATTCTACATACATTATAAACCTCATATACAGTGCTATCTTTGCTTTTAATGATCATATGCATACTAAAGAAATTAAGAGGAAATATGCTCTTACAATTTCATATATTTACGCAGATATTGACCAGTCATTCTTTCTGAAGATCCAAGTGCCCCTCTTGTGTCATTACCTTCAACTTGAAGAACTTTCTTTAGTATTTCTTATAGTTCAGGCCTTCTGCTGACAAATTCTCTAAATTTTCTTTTAAATGGAAATGTCTATTTTGCCTTCCTATTGAAAAGTATTTTCACTGGATTGACAGATTTTTTCCTCTTATGCTCTTTAATTTTGTGTCTTCTGGCTTCCACGATTTCTGATGAGTCTGTGGTGATTTGAATCTTTGTTCCTCTATGTAATGTCTTTTTTTCCCTGGCTGCTTTCAAGGCTGTCTCTGTATCTTTGATTTTTAGCAGTATGAATATAAGGGTGTATGTCAATTTATATCTTTCATTGAATTTGGAAAGTGAGGGTTTGTTTGCCATTATTTTTTCAAAAATTTGCTGTATTCTTCTTTCCTTCTAGGACTCCAATTTTGCACATGTTAGACCTTTGATATTATCCCACAGATTCCTGAGACTCTTTTTCAACCTTTTCTGTCTCTTTCTCTCCCTCTTCTCCCTCCCTCTCTTAGTTCTTTAGTTTACTAGTTTCTTTTAATCTACTTAAGCTCACTGACTTTCATCTCCATTCTGTTTTAAGCCTTACAATGCTGTTTTAAAACATTTCAGATACTGAACATTTTAGCTCTAGAATTCTACCTGGTTATTTTCATATTTTCTATTTCTCTTTAGAGACTTCCTAACTCTTTATTCATTAAGAGCATATTTCCTTTTACGTTGTTGAGTGTAGTTATAACAGCTGCTTTACAGTGCTTGTCTGACGATTCCAGCTTTGAGGTCATCTCAGGGTTGGACTCTGTGGATTATCTTTTCCCTGGAGAATGGATTATCTTCTCCTGATTCTTAATATGTTGATTTTAGATTATATCCCGGACATTGGAAATGTTATGTTTTAGAGTTTCTGGAATTTGTTATATTGCTCCAATGAGGGGTGATGCCTTTGTTTTAGCAGGCAATGACTTGGTTAGACTCCAACTACAAACTCTGTGTTGCCCACAGCGGGCAGCGTTTCAAGTCGTGGTTCAGCTCTTTCAGTCTCAGCTGAAGGTTATTTCGAGTCTTCTCTGTGTGTTGCGTGTTTCCTGTGTGTGGTTCAAGAGTTGAACAGAGAGTTGTCAGAATTTATCAGCTGACTTTGGACCTTTTCTACTGCTTTCCTTTCTAGGATTTCCCCTTCCCTTTCTGGTGGCTCTGGTTGCCCTAGCTGTCGTGCACTGTGCCGCAATTGCTGGCTGCCCTCTGGATCAAGCCATAAAAGGGAGAATCTTACCACATGCTGGCTCCTTCTTCAAAGTCTTGACACCTTTCCAAAGTCTGCCTGTTGTTGATCATTTTCCAGAGCCTTCTAGTAGTTGTTTTCTGTATGATATTCAGAGTTTGTAGGTGTTTTCTGTGGGAGGGTACATCTGTTAAGAGCTTACATAACTAAATCAAAAGTGGAATGCCTGCAGTGTTTTTGAAAAGGTTCTCGGACCATATTATTCTTCTCAACTCACTCCACACCTATGGCTCCCATTTCATTCAAAAGCCAAAATCCTTACAAGAGCCTCAAGTTCTTGAATGATATAGCTTCAGACTGCTTATGACTTTGTGCCCACCTTTGTTCACTTTATTCCATCCCGAATGGTGGCCTCTTTGCCGCTCAAACATGCCTGCCTCACACACACTCTCACAAGAGAGCTCCAGGGCCTCCAACACCCTGCACACTGGCCCCTGCCTGGCTCCTCAAGCCTCACCTTTAACTATGGACAGTCCAGAGCTGCTAACCCCTGGTCAGCCTTGAGTCATGGCATGTTCTTTTTCACTTCAAGGCTGTTTCCTATGCACCCTTCCCTCCACTTTTTTCTTTTTTTTTAAAAGGTTTTATTTATTTTTTAGAGAGAGGAGAAGGGAGGGAGAAAGAGAGGGAGAGAAACATCAATGTATGGTTGCCTCTCACATGGCCCTCACTGGGGACCTAGCCCGCAACCCAGGCATGTGCTGTGCCTGGGAATCGAACCGGAACCCTTTGATCTCCAGCCCGCGCTCAATCCACTGAGCTACACCAGCCTGGGCCCCTCCACTTTTATTCTGTGTAATTCTTTCTAATGTTTACCTCTCATGGAAATGATTGCTCCTCAGAAAATTCTTCTCTGACCCCCCATCATCCCACCCCCAACTAGGTGAGGTGATTTTTCTCTCAGGGCACTTTATGCTTCTTCACACAGAACTCACACTGGAAATCATTTGTTTGTTTATTGTTTTCTCACTAATCTTAAGGGCTGGGAGGGCAGGTGTTCCATTTGTTTTACTTATTCCTGTATCCTGGGTATGTAGTATATAGTAGGTACTCAATAGATACCTAGCAACTTGTTGTCAAGACCCAGGCTGGGGTTAGAGGCTGCTGGCCAGTAACCTATCAGGAGTTTCTGCTGTGTACACATCCTCACAATGACCTTGGGCAGGTATTGCATCTCTTTGTTACTCTTATAGAAAAGGCGTCTCTGAGAGGAGAAATGACTTGCCTAAGGTCACGGGACAAGAAATTCTAGCTGAGAATGTCATGGTGGGAGCTCAGACCAGGGAGAGACACCTTGACTATACCCAACTTCAGCCTTTATGTCTCACTTCTTCTTTGCTGTACTGGCTGGTGACAGAGTTGTTAAAGGCTGGGAGAGGGTTTTGGTTTTTTTCTATGTGTTTTCTCCCAGGGCAGACCCAAGCCCTTGCTGGTAAGGAACCTGAGGCCCTCAGGAGAAGGTGATGCAAACTCTATCTACATGATAAGCCTCTCTCTCATTCTCCATATGTGGGCTGAATATCTTCCTTGACAAAAGTCCTCACGAGACTTGGCAATGCTCTTGACTGATAGCCATTGAAAATGTCAGTATTGTTTCTAGTAATAGATAGTTGGTTTATTAATGAGGAAATGTTTATGCTGTTATGTGAAAGGGGAAAAGATTTCAATATAGCATATGTTCCCTTTTTGCAAAAAATATATACTTATATAAATAGATAATGTATATTTTACATAGGAAAAAGCCTGTAAAATTTATGTGAGATCTCAGTTTTCAGTGATGATGGGATAAAGGGTAATTAAAAAAATTCTTATTCTTCAAATTGTTTCAAACAATATGCATTACTTTTGTAACCAAATTTGAAAAATAAATATTCTTTTTAAAAGAAGCCAAGCAAAGAAAACCAACTACAGTGCCTGCCACATCTGTGGATTCTGGGAGTGCCTGTTCTCTCCAGGGCCAGGCAGTCCTCTCTGGAGAGGTCCAAGGGCTGCGGGAGCAGAAAGAGCTCTGGCAAGCCACCAGCATTGCGAAGAAGGGCACAGAGGCCACTTTGGGAAGAACACCACACCCTGGATTCTGACAGTGCAGGCCTTCAGGGAGTACCTCAGTCACAGATCCAGACCCTGCTTCTCTGGAGTGTCTGCAAAGCATTTCAGTAGCTCAGTTCTTTGCTCTCTCCTTTTATCTTTCATGCCCTGTGCCTCAGTTTCAGAGGCCAGTCCTAGTTCAGAAGGTTTCCGAACATGCTGGTGATGCAGAGGGGTCTGGAGACCTCACCCTTTAGAGCTAGTCTCAATTTCATGGGCTTTTCAAAGAAGATAGCCTGCTCTGTCCCTTCCCACCTGAGGGCTCAGAGGCCCGCTGTGCGGTGCAATCTAGGTGTCTAGGAGGAGTGCAGTGGCCTTAGGAGATGTGACTGGAGTTCAGCTGTGCATGGACCCTGCTGGCACAGGCAGAATGACTGTTGCAGCCACCAGCCACCAACTTGCTCCTTCTACAGATGAGGAGCCAAAGCCCAGAGAGGGAAAGGACTGGCCCAGAGTCACACAGCAAACCAGGGACTAGAACCCAGGGGCTGTGATCCTCATGCCTGTTTTTTTTAAACATACAAATTTGAGGTGGAACTGACAACTATGGGTTTGAGTCCTTAGATAAAAAAGTTCTCCTTTATTTCAGAGCCTGAATTCCAGTTCTAAGGTTGGACTTGGCCCTGGGGTGAAGGGCCTTTTACTCTGGATGGGGTTAAGTGCACCGGTGTGTGTGTGTGTGTGTGTGCCAATGGTCTTCAACAACTTACATGATTCCCCTGCAAACTAGAAGTCACCGGTGCCAGTCCATGCATTCAGCCCTGAATGAAGGCACTATGTAAGACCCAGGGGAAGAAAGGATAGCCCCTGGTAACTTCGCAGAGCACAGTCTGGCAGGACCACAATGGCCCCAAGACAGGCATCCAATTGGGGGATGGGGGCTACGAGAATTAGAGAAGGGCATGCTCCATGGAAGAGGTGACACGCCTGCCCTGCCTCCTGAAAAATGAGGTGTTAAGCAGATAACAGGAGGGGATGTGGGGAAAACGATGTTGGTGAGGCAAAGAGCCAAGGGGATGGCAGCAGCAGCAGCCTGGTGTCGCTGGAGAGGAGAGAGAGAGACAGAGTGTGGAAGCGGGGCTGTAGGTGTCAGCAGAGGCGCGGCTTTGGGGTCCGCCGGGCCCAGCCCCTCCCACCTCTGAGCCTGCGCGGCCATTGTCTGAGCCAGGCGCCGCCTTGGCAGCAGAAGGTGACATCTGGTGACTAATGGCCACGGCTGCGCGCCGCGCTCCTCTCTCCTGCAGAGCCCGGGGCGCAGCTGCCGCGCCCACCCCTCCCCTCCGCTCTGCGGGCTGTCGCGGTGGGGGTTTCGGGGCGGGTAGGGAGAATGAAGGCCTTGGTGAGCGGGAGGCCAAGGCCACCACCTCCAGCCCGCCAGACGCTGCCGTCCCTGGTGCCCCCGACTCTATAACACGCACGCGTGTCCCTTCGGTCGCCGGTGTGGCCACAGCTTCCTCTCGGGGGCAGTCGCAGGAAACTGCTGTTCCACTGGCTGGCGCTCAGTAGCTCCTTCAGACACCCGCCCACACTGAAGCCCACATGCATGTGCATTAACATACACTTGTGTACTCACACTAACACAAGAGCTCAGGGTCACACGTGCTGTCACATATTATATGCCCATACTTGTTTATGCATGTTCACGAATGCACACGTGCTAACTCACAGACTTACTACAACACATCTACGCATGCGTTCTCATACATAGGTACACAAATCATTGTGGACTCCTGCAGTCATGCCTTACATGTTTATGTGTAGGAGCACACATGGGCATGTCATGCACACTCAGAGGCACAATGAGGTGCTGTCGTTGTCCATGCCAAAGGCCTTGGTGACAAAAGTCATAATTCCAATCCTAGACATAATAGATTGTGTCTATTAGCCACCCTATTATTTACACTAGTTATAAATTAGCTGTCTATATTTAAAAACCTGGAGATTTCGCATAAAGATTTTGATTTCTGCCTTCTCTTGCAGAATTGGAAGCTCTGGCAATTTGAGGCTTGTTTCCAGCTGGCCATAATGGGCTGGGCTGGGCTGGGCTGGGCTGGGCTGGGCTGGGCTGGGCTGGGCGGAGAGCAGCAGGACACCTTCAGGCTGGGCTTGCAGCTCTCTCCCCCCACAGCTGTCCCCTCCACCCTGCCATGGATGTTTGAGGCTGCCAGCCCAGGGGAGCCCTTGTCTGCTAGCCAGGAGTCCAGCTTGGACTGCCAGCCCTTCCCATGGAGACTGAGTTAGGTGTGGGAGGGCCTTGGTTCTCCTAACTAGTTCTAGCCCTGATGCCCCTAGTGAAGAGACCCTACCCACTGCAGGGTGCTCGGAGGGTCCTGCAGTGCTGTGGAAAGGCTCTGTAATCTGCACAGTACCTTCTTCATGTAAGCAACACTTGGTCCTACTGATTGCTCTGAGAGGAGGCTATCATTGCCTCCATTTTATGGCTGAGAAGATGCTGGCCTGGGAGTGGTATTCGTATGGAGTCAGAAGGTGCAGGAAGGGTTTGCAGTCAACATGGCTGGGGTGGGAGGTGGGGGCAGGGTTCTTCTATTGTGGGATTCCTGGAGTGGGCGGGAGTACTAATGTCTACTTCATGCCCTCTGACGCCATCTGCCTGGCTCTGGCTCATCTGTCTCCCTTCTCTGGCAAGGCTCTCCCACTCTTGCCAGACTCTGCCCTGATGGGAGGCCTGGCTTCTGAAGATTCCTGGGGTAACCTCCTAATGTTGGGCTCTGACCAAGCCAGCAAATGGCAACCCAAAGAGCAGTGGGAAGCTATGAGTTTATTCATCCCCTGTCCCAACTGCCCAGCAACCCTATCTCACTTATACTCCTTGTCCCCCATGATCATTTCATTTACTCAAGGGCCCTGGCAACCTCTGCAGGCTGACATCTGCCCAGTGGTCCCACTCATGCTTGTTTCATTAGAAGTGTGCAGGACCTTAACTCCCAACATGTCAGAAGCCAGTCCACAAAGTGGGGTGACAAAGTGGTCATGGCCTGAGCTCTGACCCCAGTTCTCCTACTTCTTGCTATGTGACTCTGGGCAAGCAATCTAAACTTTCTGTGCCTTTTTCCTCCTCTGTGAACTAAGGACAATCACAGTAACTGCTTGGAGGATTCTGGATGAGGATGATTGAGAAAATCCATGCAAAGTGCTGAACTTGGTGTCTATCTAGGGCTCAATGAACACTGGTGCTTATTATCTTTGCTCCCACACTGGTTCATTCTTCTACTGCCCCTTCCTTGATTGGCTTCTGCTCTCACCAACACAAGTCTGGGTGTTGAGAACTACCCCCTCTCCTCTCTTTGCATTTTCCCCACATTCAGTCCTACCTATTTGACCTCTCAAATCTTTCTGGAATCTGTGCTCTTCTTTCCACCTGTGTTGCCTCTGCTGTGCTTTAGTATGGTGTCACCTCTGGCCTGCACAATTACGATCCCTAACCAGGTTCCCTAACTACAGGTGATTTCTAAAATTATTTATTTATTTATTTATTTTTAAAGTATATTTTATTGATTATGCTATTAAAGTTTTCCCATTTTTTTCCTCCCCTTTATCCCCCTGCTACCCTGCATCCCCCCACCCTCCAGGATTCCCGACCTCCCCTTAGTTCATGTCCATGTGTTCTACATATAAGTTCTTTGGCTTCTCTGTTTCCCATACTATTCTTAACCTCCCATTGTCTATTTTATGCCTACCAATTATGCTTCTTATTCCCTGTACCTTCCCCCTTCTTCCCCTCGTACTCCCCACTGAAAACCCTCCATGTGATATCCATTTCTCTGGTTCTGTTCCTGTTCTAGTCATTTGCTTAGTTTGTTTTTGTTTTTTTTTTTTAGGTTCAGTTCTTGATAGTTATGAGTTTGTTGTCATTTTACTGTTCATAGTTTTTCAACTTCTCCTTTTTCTTAGATAAGTCCCTTTAACATTTCATATAATAAGGGCTTGGTAATGATGAACTCCTTTAACTTGACCTTGATCTGGGAAGCACTTTATCTGCCCTTCCATTCTAAATGATAGCTTTGCTGGATAGAGTAATCTTGGATGTAAGTCCTTGCCTTTCATGACTTCAAATACATCTTTCCAGCCCCTTCTTGCCTGTATGGTTTCTTTTGAGAAATCAGCTGATAGTCTATGGGCACTCCTTTGTAGGTAACTGTGTCCTTTTCTCTCGCTGCTTTTAAGATTCTCTCTTTATCTTTAATCTTGGGTAACTTAATGATGATGTGCCTTACTGTGTTCCTCATTGGATCCAATTTCTTTGGGACTCTCTGGGCTTCCCAGGCTCCCTGGGCTTCCTAAAAGTCTATATCCTTCACCAGATTGGGAAAGTTTTCCTTCTTTATTTGTTGAAACAAGTTTTCAATTTCTTGCTCTTGTTCTTCTCCTTCTGGCACCCCTGTGATTCAGAGGTTAGAGTGCTTAAAGTTGTCCCATAGGTTCCTAAGCCTCTCCTCATTTTTTTGAATTCTTGTTTCTTCATTCTGTTCTGGCTGGATTGTTATTTCTTCCTTCTCATCCAAACCATTGATTTGAGTCCCGGTTTCCTTCCCTTTACTGTTGGTTCCCTGTATATTTTGCTTTATTTCACTTTGCGTAGCCTTTATTTCTTCCTTCATTTTGCGACTGAGCTCAATCAGTTCTGTGAGCATCCCGATTACCAGTGTTTTGAACTCTGCATCAGATAGGTTGTCTATCTCCTCGTCACTTAGCTCTTTTTCTGGAGTTTTGACCTGTTCTTTCCTTTGGGCCATATTTCTTTGTCTTGGCACACCTGTTAGGTTGTAAGGGGGTGAGGAGCCATAGGTATTCTCCAGGGCGGGGCATCCCTCTTTGCTGTGCTGTGGTGCTGTCTGTGGGGGAGAGGTCAGAGAGGGGAAAATGCCACTCTCTTGCTCTGCTCTAACCTCACTTCCACTGAACTCTCCTATGAGAATGGGAGTTTCTCCTGCCGTTGCAACCCCCACAGTATTTACAGCTAGCTTTGAGTGTTTAGTTTCCTGTTCAGCCAGCCCCACCTTGCCCATGTGGTCCTCTGTCTTACTGCACATCCTCTCCACTTGGCTGCCCATCTCCTGTCTCCGCGCCTCCTATCAGTCTGGGTGAATGTTTCTTTAACTCCTTGGTTGTCGGAGTTCCATGTGGTTTGATTTTCTGGCACTTCTGGTTGTTTATTGTTTTTAAATTGGTTGTTATCCTTCCTTTGGTTGTGCAAGGAAGCAAAGTGTTTCTACCTATGCCTACATCTTGGCTGGAACTCTCTACAGGTGATTTACACTCAAACACAATGTCACTTCTGCCTTTGAAATGCAAACTGTGTTAGCTGGCTGGCACTTTAGCATACCCAAGTTCCTTGGCTGGCCATCAAGGGTGGGTACCTGCCCACCCCCTATGGTTGGTTAAAGGGCTGGGCTGTGAGTGTAGGATGGAGTGTTAGGAAGTAAACCTGGAGTGTGCTTTCTCTCTCAAGATTCTGTGTCAGAACCTTGTACTCAGCAACCGTGGTTCCTGCATTCCAAATCCAACACAGATACCTTCTCCTCCTCTATGCCTTTGCTCAAGCTGTGTCCTCTGCCTGGAAACCCCCTCCCACCAACTCAGACTCATCTTTTCTGCCCTGAGCTTGCCTCTCCTGCATCTCCCTTCTTCCATTCATATTCAATTAGTTATCTCTCACCATGTTCTCAGAATACCCTGTGCTTTCCTCTGAGGTTGCACTTACCTTATTTGTTACACTTCTCTGTTTCCATGCCACCTAGATCAGGGCTTCTCAAACTTTACTGTGCACATGAATCACTCAGGGATTTTGTCCAAATGCAGATTTGACTCGGCAGGTCTGGGATGGAGCTTGCATTCTAACAGTGCAGTTATGCTGATGCTGCTTGCCCCAGACAATATTTTGAATAACAAGAACTTAGGTAGTGAGTCCCTAGAGGGTAGGGGCTTGAACTCAATTCACTTTAGTGTCCTTGGTACCCAGCTGAGAGCTTTGCAAGTGAGGGAACCAAATAAATGCCTCTGAAATGAACAAATGAATGAAAGCATCTCATGCAGAGGATGATGTCAGACAAGTCTTCTGGAGGAGTTGTCTGAGTTGAATACTTCGGGAGGGGTCAGAGTTATCCAGGTAAGGAAGGCTGTGGTGCATTGAGATATTCCAGGTGAAGGTGCAGAGATGTACACGAGAATGGGTGCAGGATAGTATGGAAGTGGAAGACTTGAAGTTCAAGAGAGTGGGAGGGGCCAGGTAATCAATAGGAAAGGGTGCCATGCCAGGAGTGGTGTGAAGAAGTGGTCTCTATTTTTCCCTGAAGCCTCAGGGAGATTACATGATCCAAACTGTTGGCCAGGATAAGAATAGATAACAGAGAGGAGATGCAAGACCAAGTGGTTACTTAGGGGGATCCCCCATCACTCTCTTGGAGCTCAGGCCACAGCAGAGAGAATGAAAGTAAGGGTTCAGGTTAAAGAGGAATCAGGAGGAAGAATAGATAGGACTCGGTAACTGGTTAGAAAAAAAAGGTCAGATAAAAGCCTTCACCTTTTGCCAGGATCACCTGGGTGAGTGGTGGTACCACAGACTGAGGTTGGAGTACAAAGGACTGGTTTGGGGAGAAGGATGAAGAGTTTAATTTCAAAGCTGGCTGGGCATGACGTGCTCATGGCACTTTCACGACATATGTGTCAGGAGCTCCTGAGAGAGACCAGGGCCAAAGATGACAGTATGAGAGGCATTGGCTGACAGATGCTCAATGAGGTTTTGGGAGAGAAAAAACATCCAGGGAAATCTTAGAGTAAGAAGAGAAGAGAGTAGAGGCGGGACCCAGGAGGAAAACTGCTCATTTAAAGGGCAGGAATGAATGACAACCTGTTAGAAATGAAGTGGGAATAGAAAACATTTACAATAGCAACAGAAGATTAAAAAAAAAAACCTAGGGATAAAAGTAACAAGAAATGTGAAAAATCTAAGTGGAGAAAGCATTAAAATGCTTGCAAAGAACAAAAAAAGCATTTGAATAATGTTCTTGGGTAGGAAAATTAACATTATAAAATTGTCCATTCTCCCCCAGGTAATTTGGAATTTAATAAAAATGAAGCCTTTGTTGTTAGATAAACAGAATTTCAAGTTCATATGGAAAAATAAACACATTGGGAGACAATTCTCCATGGGTCTCTGATGTTTCTGGATGAGAAAAAGCAGTGACTACCATTGGTCTAGACGGTCTCTTCAGGGATATTTCTATAGTAAACACACTTGCAAAATAGAGATAATGACAGTCTCCTGGAAAAAAGGCAAGTTTTTTTTTTTTACTGTCCAGTAAAGTAAAGGTAATATCTCTCTCTTGGGCAAAAACCGGGTAGGGTTTCTGCCCTTTATAAAAGATCTGGGTTCCTGAAACTCAAGGTTCTTCTCCTGAAACACAATCCACTGCCTGGCATCACCTGAACTTCTTCATGTCACCCTCTGGGAACTACAGCTCGTGGGCCTGTCACAAATGTTGGTACTCTGCCTGTTGCTGAGTGCTCTGGCTGGTGTTGAGAATAATAAAGTCATTTGTCTCTGACCCAGAAGTCTCATGTCTTCTGCCGGTATCCAGGAAACAGGGAAGGCTAATTAATGTACTGGCTTGTGAGCAGAGTAAAATCTCAGATTCTTCACACTTCTTAACAGCAAGAACAGCCACAAAATTGCTGAAAAAAGAACAGTAAAGAGGGTGGACTAGCCTTATTAGAAATCAAACTGTACTACTAAGCTATATTACATAAAATAAAATGGTAGTAGACAACTTAGTGAAAGAAAATATAATTTCAGAAGTATACATGAGAACTTAGACTAAGGTAAATATGGTATTTCAAACAGAGAGGGCAAATATATTACTCAGTAAACAGGGTTGGGAATAACTGGAGAACGATCTAGAAAAAAACAGTTGGATCCATACTTCATGCTTTATAGTTTAATAAATTCCATACAAAACAAAGATGTATCTGTAACAAAATAAAACCACAAATGTACCAGAAATATAAGAGAATTTTAAAACTTTCTAAGTAAGAGACACAACCTAGAAGCCATAAAAGATAAGACTGATAATTTAAACTCTTAAAACAAAACTACTACATGGTAAAACCCAACATACACAAAA
Source organism: Micronycteris hirsuta (assembly GCA_004026765.1). NCBI lineage: Eukaryota > Metazoa > Chordata > Mammalia > Chiroptera > Phyllostomidae > Micronycteris > Micronycteris hirsuta. Next base: position 7,702 of record PVJI01009890.1, on the reverse strand, counting down.
TCAAAAGCAAGCTTGAAAAATATATTTACTACTCCACTGACAAAGTGCTCATGTCCCTATTATATAAAGAATTTCCACAAATCAATATGAAACAGATGAACAACATGAAAGAAAGATATACAAGATATAAAGAGTTACTGAAACCTAAGAAAAGATTCCCCTTATGCATAATAAGAGAAAAATAATTAAAGTTTCACTAAGATATTTTCATCTCGCAGTTTGGCCAAGATCAAAATGTTTGTGTGGGGAAACAGACGCTCATGCATTGCTGATGGGAGTAGAAATGGTACAGCTGAATGAAGGGGGATTTGGCAATATCTTCAGATCTTAAAAATGCTTTTGACCTAACTACTTCTAAGAATGTATCCTATGGAAGGATTCTCACATGTGAAAAGCTATGTATATGAAATTAGTTGTTACAGCATTGTTTGTAATAGAAAAAGATGAAAAGCAACCCAAATAGTACCAGAAGATGATAAAATAAGCCAACTACATGCATACAAAAGTGTACTATAGATATTTGCCTTTCTCTGTTTGACTTATATTACTTAGCATAACACCCTCTATGTTCATTTTGTCACAAATGACAGGATTTCATTCTTTTTAATGGCTGGGTAATATTCCTTTACACCCCCCCCATATCTTCTTTATCCATTTGTCTACTGATGGACACTTAGTTTGTTTCCATATCTTGGCTACTGTAAATAATGCTGCAATGAACATAGGGGTGTATATATCTTTTCAAATTAGTTTTTTGGGTTTCTTTGACTATATACTCAGGAGTGGAATTGATAGGTCATAAGGCAGTTCCATTTTTAATTTTTTGAGGAGAATGGAACTAGAGGGTATTAGACTAAGTGAAATGAATCAGACAGAGACAGACAAATAGCATATGATTTCACTTGTATGTGGAATCTAAAAAACAAAATAGAAATAAACTCATAGATACAGAGAACATTTTGATGGTTGCACATGGGAGGGGTTGGAAGGATGGGTGAAAAGGTGAATGGACTAGGATGTACAAATTTCCAGTTATAAAAACAGTCATGAGCTGTCAAGTATAGCATAAGGAATACAGTCGATAATATTATAATAACTATGTATGGTGTCAGACTTAACAAGATGATCACTTTGTAAGTTATATGAATGTCTAATCAATATGTTGTACACCTGAAACTAATAATATCATATGTCAACTGTAATTAAAAATAAGAAAATTATAAAAAATATGTACTAGATAGGCAGTGAAAAGGATGAAGAAGTTTGTGATGTCCTGATATGGAAAGACCTCTAAGATATTTTGTGAAAAAAGCAAGGTGCATTTCAATGTTTATAGAATTCTGCCATTCTTGTAGGGGAAAAATAACGTGTGTGTGGAGGAACTGGTAGATATATGTATGCACATATGCGTGTTTATACATAATATGCCCGTGGAGGAACATACAAGACACTGATAACATCGGTTGCCTCTGAGGAGGGGAATTTTGTTGTTGAGTGACAGGAGTGACAAAGGAAACTTCACTGTACACACTTTCACATCTTTTGAAGGTTGTAAATAGCAGAGAGTGGGCAGAAGATAGGAAGTCATGATGGAGATGAAGCACATGCAGTCAGAGCTTTAGAAAGAAGCTGGAAGAGAGTGGCACTAGAGATGCCAGGGAAGGAGAACATTTTGAGAAAGAGGTAGTGGCCCACACAGCATAGCATGCTACCAAGAGATTAAGGATGTAAAGATAAGGAGACATTCAGTTGATGTATTCATAAGGCAATGGTGAGCTTGGTGAGAGGGGGTTCAATTCACTCTGTGTGAGTATATGTGTGAGCTGGAATGCAGCAGTTAGGGGAGAAGGGAATATGCATGCAGAACTGGCAATAGTACATACAAAAAGCTTGGCTTTGAAAGGAAGAAGAGAGAGAAGCGTGGCTTGATAGGAAGATAGGATAACTTGTTGTCATTTTCTCCTTTTCCATGCTTTCCTTTCCTCTCTTCTCCCTATTTTATATCATTATTATTTAAATGGAAGCAAATTGTGCATGTTTCCCTACAGATTGGAAGTCAGTAGGAAGATGTGGTAGACTCTACAAGAGTTGGAGAGGACTGTCAGTTATCTGCTACTATGAATAAATCACTTCAAACTTAGAGGTATAAAATCACTACTATTTTAGAATACATAGTAGTGTATTTCTTTGTGTCTGGAATTCTGACAGGGTATAGCAGGATACTTTATCTCCATTCCATGATGTCTAAGCCTCTGTTGGGGTGGCTTCAACAGCAGGAGCGGGCTGGGCTGTGTGGGACCTGCATCCTTCTCTCTATATAAGATCACTCCACTCATAGTCTGGCACCTCGGCTGGGACGGCTGGAAGAGCTGGAATCTGGCCAGCATGACTCATTCTCTACGTGGTCTCTTCACAAAGCTAACTTGGGCTTCCTGACAGCATGGTGGTTGCAGGGTAGTAGACTTCTTATATGATGGCTCAGTGTACCAAGATCATGTTCTCCAAGAGCCCAAGGAAGAAGTCACAGTGTTCTTATGACCTAGCCTTAGATGTCATGCAAAATTACTTCCATTGCATTCTCCTAGTTATACATGGCCAGGCCAATTTAGTGTGGCAGAGGAGGAGATGGGGAGTCGTTTTATAATGAGGACAGAGTTTCATCTTTGTAAGATGAAAAGTGTTCTGGAGATGGGTGGTGGTGATGGTTGCACAACAATATGAATGTATATATTATCACTGAGCTGTACCTTTAAAAATGGTTAAGATGGTAAATTTTATGTTGTATTTTACCAAAATAAGAGAAATTGTGAAACAGAAAGAATAAGCTGGTCTGCATGTATGATATCAGAGTAGTAGTTCGAGGTGATGACAAGGTCCAGAGTGTGGCCAAAGACATGGGTAGCTGGAGTGAAGAGAAGGAAAAGGTCATCATGGGTAAAGTTAAGGAACTAAGCGTTGAAGGTGTTGGATGGGACATCTATGCGGAAAGTGAAATCACCAGGGTAAGGTCTGGGTGGCGATGAGGTATGCAGCTCTGGTGCCAAAGTCTTCAATGAACTTGGTGAATGGAAGACTGGTGAATGACTCAGATAGGATGTTCGGGAGTTGTGGGTGGGGGAGTGGTACTGTAGCGAGATGGCATGAGCCTCAAGGAGTAGGGGGCTTTCACATGTGGTAGTGAATCACGGTGAGGAGTGAGAGACATGGACCCATTTCCAACTGTGGTGTGGGGAACATGGGAATGAGTGGCCTTCACTGCCCAGGGATCTGGGGAGCAATGTCCTCCCCCAAAGTGGTGTAACCCAATCTGGCTTTCTCTCCAAGTCCCTCTTCCTCTAGTGTGGCCATGCAGTGTGGCTCTGGCAGTAAGGACAGATTGCAGGAGGAAGCTTAGAGAAACCTAGTACCATTCTGTCCCCCATCCTAGTTGAACGTCTGAGCAGCCCCTTTGGTGGCAACCAACCCACTTCAACTCACATTCTAAATAGGCCTTGTCGGCTAAACAGAACAGAACTTCAGTTCACCTGGGGCAGAGGAATGGTGAGGAGAAGGAAGGAGCCCTGGAAGCCGGGGCTTCTGGTGCGATTAGAGGCCTGGAGCATTCTCTGGTCAAGAATAGGCAGGAAACCCAAGGGACCCGTAAACCTCTGCTCAACCTAGAGAACAGACTTGGGGGAAATTCCATAGAAGTAGAGCGCTCATGTGTGTATGTGTCAGAGTTGGGGTGAATGGAGGCGAGAGGGACATTTGATTCCCTCCGTCAACATTCCCACAGGAAGGGGAACTCTTTGTAACAGCCAAAAACGCTATTGAAGGGCCAAAAAGATAAACTCAGCCACAGAATCCAAAAAACATAAGTAATAATTCTATTATCTAAAAATACTGAATTTCTCATCAAGAAGGAAATCAAAAATAAAAAAGAGCTATAAGTACTTGAACAGCTCTTCTGAGGCTACTCCTGAAGTGGTGGGTCCCAGCGAAGCCTGCCATGACCACATCTGACTGGTTGGGCCTCCCCAAACCCTGCTCTGGTATTCCACCCGAGTGTCAGTCTCAGAAGGCTCCAGAGGTTTGGCCTTCTGAGGGCAACTAAGGGCATATCTCAGTCAAGGCCTATTGTTGTAAGTAATGGAAACTGACCTGAGTTAACTTTAGCAGGGAAGAAAATTCATTGGAAAGATTCTACTAATCTCATGAAGATGAGTACAGCCAGGCCTTTGGAGGAATGGAACCCAGGAATCAATGTTTGCCGGAGTACATACCATGGGTTGCTAGTCCTAGCAGATGCCTAAAGAAATGAAGTGGTCCCTACTTCCAGCCAAGATGGAGGAGTAGGTAGATACACTGCCTCCTCACACAACCAAAAGAGGAAAAACAACAATTTAAAAAACAAAAACAGCTAGAACTGACAGAAAATCGAACTGAGTGGAACTCCGACAACCAAGGAGTTAAAGAAGACACGTTCATCCAGACCGGTAATCAGGGCAGAGCTGGGCAGAGAGCACACAGCAAGACAGCAGTTTGTGGAGTGGTACCGGCAATGCTGCAGCTTCCCGGAGAGGCCCTTGGCGGGCATGCCTGGCCAAAACCTGCTGGGTTCGAGACTGGTGGACTGGGCAGTCCCTCATTCATGCGCAGATAAACTGGGAGAAAAAGCTGGGGAGTGGAGCAGACCACACAACCCACCATCATGGGGAAATAAAGCCTCAAACCACCGACTGAAAACACCTGTAGGGGTTGAGGTCGCAATGGGAGGAACTCCCAGCCTCATGGGAGAGTTCATTGGAGAGACCCACAGGCACTAGAAACTACGCAAGCTTGCCCACCCACCCCGGAGCCCTCACAGAAGGACCCAACTGGTTTGTGAGTAGCGGGGGAAATGCCGAGAGCAGAGCAAGTACCATTGTTCTCTCAGGTCCCGCCCCCACAGGCAGCATCACAACACAACAAATGGTTTGCCCCGCCCTAGTGAACACCTAAGGCTCCGCCCCTTAAAGTAACAGGCGCACCAAGAAAAAAATGGCCCAAATGAAAGAACAGATCAAAGCTCCAGAAAAAATACAACTAACTGACAAAGAGATAGCCTACCTATCAGATGCACATTTCAAAACAATGGCAATCAGGATGCTCACAGACTTGGTTGAATTTGTTTGCAAAGTAGATGAACAAAAGAAGGATATGCTAAAAAAAATGAGGGGAAATGTGCAGGGAACCAACAGGGATGGTAAGGAAACTGGGACTCAAATCAACAGAGTGGACCTGGAGGAAGAAAAAAACATTCAACCAGAAAAGAATGAAGAAACAAGAATTCAAAAAAATGAGGAGAGGCTTAGGAACCTCCAGGACATCTTTAGACATCCCAACATCCGAGTCCTAGGGGTGCCAGAAGGAGAAGAGGAAGACCAAGGGATTGAAAACTTATTGAACAAATAGTGAAGAAGAACTTCCCCAGTCTGGCAAAGGAAATAGACTTCCAGGAAGCTCAGAGAGTCCCAAAGAAGTTGAACCCAAAGAGGAACACACCAAGGCACATCCTAATAACATTACTCAAGATTAAAAATAAGGAGAGAATCTTAGAAGCAGCAAACGAAAATGAGACAGTAGCTACAAAGGAATTCCCATAAGACTGTCAGCTCATTTCTCAAAAGAGACCTTTCAGGCAAGAGGGGTCTGGAAAGAAGTATACCAAGTCATGAAAGGCAAGGACCTACATCCAAGAATACTCTTTCCAGCAAAACGTTCATTTAGAATGGAAGGGCAAGACTTCCGGCCAAGATGGAGGCAAAGGTAGATACACTATACCTCCTCACACAACCAAAAGAGGAAAAAAAGCAATTTAAAACACAAAAACAGCCAGATCTGACAGGAAACTGAACTGAGTGGAAGTCTGACAACCAAGGAGTTAAAGAAGACATGTTCATCCAGGCCAGTGAGACATTAAAACCTGGAGTTGTGAAGAGAACAGAGTTAGACTTAGACAAGGGTCAGCCCCCCAAGAAGAGATAGTGACACAAAATTAACTTCGCTATTCCAGAGAACTTGACAGATCAATTTAAGAAACAGAGGCTAGCAAGAAGAGTCTCACAAACAATGAGGAGACACAGAAACAATCCCCAAATAAAAGGAAAGGAAGAAGCTCCAGAAAGAATGATAAATGAAACAGAAGCAAGTCAACTCTCAGATATTGAGTTCAAAGCATTGGTTATCAGGAAGCTCAATGAGCTCACAGAGAGTTACCAGAAACTACAGGGAAACTATAATGAACTCACTGCAAACTATGTCGACATGAAAAAGGAAATAGAAACTATCAACAAGGGCCAAGAGGAAATGAGGATTACAATATCCGAACTGAAGAACACAGTAGAAGGAATCAAAAGCAGGCTCCATGAAGCAGAAGATTGGAAGAGTGAGCTGGAGGACAAGGTAGAAAAAAACACCCCCAATGAGTAAGAACAGGGAAAAAGACTCAGAAAGAATGAAGAGGGATTACGGGAAATGCAGGACAACATGAAATGTAATAATAAGCGTATAATAGGGATACCAAAGGAGAAGAAGAAGAGCAAGGGATAGAAAACCTGTTTGAAAAAGTAGTGATGGAAAACTTCCCTAATCAGATGAGAGAAAAAGTCACACAAATCCAGGAAATACAGAGAGTCCCAATCAAGAGGAACCCTAACAGGCCCACTTCAAGACACATCATCATTAAAATGGCAAAATTACAAGACAAAGAGAGAATCTTAAAGGCAGCGAGGCAGAGACAGGAAGTAACATACAAGGGAGCCCCGATAAGGTTAGCAGCTGAGTTCTCAATGGAAACACTCCAAGCCAGAAGAGAATGGCAAGAAATATTCCAAGTAATGAGCACCAGAGGCCTGCAACCAAGGCTACTCTACCCAGCAAGGCTCTCAATCAAGATAGATGGCCAAATAAAGAGCTTCCCAGACAAAAGAAGTCTAAAAGAATACACCTCCACCAAACCAGCTCTGCAAGAGATGTTAAAGGGACTGCTTTAAGGAAAGGAAGGAAAAGAGAGAGAGAGAGGACCACAGGTACAAAAAACAGTGGCAATGAATAAGTACCTATCAATAATAACCTTAAACGTAAATGGATTAAATGCTCCAATCAAAAGACACAGAATAGCGGAATGGATAAGAAAGCACGACCCACACATATGCTGTCTACAAGAGACCCATCTTAGGACAAAAGACCTACACAGACTGAAAGTGAAGGGCTGGAAACAAGTTTTTCAAGCAAACGGACAGGGAAAAAAAGCCGGAGTAGCAATACTCATATCAGACAAAATAGACTTCAAAAAAAGGGCCATAAAGAGAGAACAATCCACCAAGAGAGAACATCAAGGGAACAATCCACCAAGAAGACATAGACATAGTAAATATATATGCACCCAACAAAGGAGCACCCAAATACATAAAGAAAATCTTGGAGGACTTCAAGAAAGATATTGAGAACAACACAATTATAGTAGGGGACTTCAACACCCCACTGTCAAAAATGGACAGATCTTCCAAACAAAATATCGGCAAGGACATTGTGGCATTGAACAATGCCCTAGAAGAAATGGACTTAACTGATATATAGAGAGCCTTTCACCCCAAAGAAGCTAAATACACATTCTTTTCAAATGCACATGGAACATTTTCAAGGATAGACCATATGATAGGACACAAAACAAGCCTCAGCA
>PVJI01009889.1:0-63116 GCA_004026765.1 Micronycteris hirsuta | reverse complement strand
AAAAAAAAAATTTTAAAGTATACAGTTCAGTGCAACCATCACCACAATGCAATTTTAGAACATTTTTATCCCTCGTAAAAAAAAACAAAACAAACCCTCTGGTAGTCAATTCTCATTTACCCTATCCACCCCCAACCCTAAGCAACCCAAGCCTACTTTCTGTCTCCATGAATCTGCCTGTGCTAGACATTTCACATGAGTGGAATCATACAGCATGGGGTCTTTGGTCACTGGCTTCTTTCACTTAACATGTTCTCAGTGTTCATCAAAGTTATAGCCTTTATCAGTATTTCACTTCTTTTTATTTATTGTAAAAGTAGACCACATTTTGATTTTTCATCAATTGGTGGAAATGTGGGCTGTTTCCATATTTTACCTATTTATGAATATTGCTGCTATAAACATTTTGGCAGTGTTTTTCTATTTTGAAATGTGAATTAAATCTGGTAAAATGAATAGCCATCACTTTGGCCAGATGCAACTGAAATTTTGGTGTTCTGTGAGATAGCAGGGGGGTCTGGAAACCTCTTTCTTCAGGAGGGCCTATCAAGATAGTTGACAACAGGATTTAGTTTTAAATTTATAATCTATTTAATCTTAGTTATATATCTATAAGAGTATATTATAGTGCAGAAGGGGAAGAGAAAAATATCAGGAAAGTTTTTGCATGGCTGTTCCACATGCTTGCTTAGTCCCTAACTGCACAGGTGCTTATGCACGTGCGCAGAACACACTCTTTCTGCCTGCCTTTGGTCCAGCTGTCCTAGCTTTCCGCTTCAGAAACAAAGTGGATGGGCAAAACCAACAACCAAAAAGAGGAAGCCGAGCCCAGGCCCACTGCTGCAGGTTGGAAATACTGGAAGCCATCCTTGGGCCATTTGGAAATGTTAATTAGGCTGGCTAATTCCCACTGACCTTGGTTTGCCAGTGTTGAGTTGAGTGCGTAGGCTTACCCCATCCATGGCTGCACCTGTTCCCTTCCTCAGAGCCATTCCAAGGGGTCTGAATAACCCAGACAGCTCTCTGATCTCCCTCGCTGTCTGCCTTCCTGCTGAGAGGATATTTAGCATTCGCCTAAAGCTGAAACTCTGGTCCACTGTTCTCTCTCTCATCCATGCCAGCTCTCAAAATCATTCCCTTTCCTAATTATCTTGAACCAGTTAATCATTTTCCACACTGTTCGGTCACAAGAACCCAGAGAGAGGCAGTCACTTTTCTTTTCTGACCCTGTCCAGCTTATCCCAGGTGGCAGTCCTGGATGACGCTTTCCTTGGAGATGAGAAGCTTGGGTTAAAACCTTGCTCTGTTGCTTTCCCAGTGCGTACAGCAGAGAGAACATGCCACAGAAGACCCAGCAGCTCTTCAAGAGCCTCCGTGACACAGAGCTTTATGGAACACAGAAAGTCTTCAACCAAGATTATTCCCTGTGTTTTTTAAATCTTTATTGTATATTTTCCATTATTATCTAGTCTCCTCATACCCCCGCCCCTCCCAGCAATCACCACACTTGTCATGCCATGAGTCCTGTTGCCGTTTCGCTCAGTTAAGTCCTTGTTGATGTCCAGAGTACCAGAGAAGTCACGCAAGCCCAGAGAAGTGAGGCATCTCTCTCTAAACATGACTCCCAGATTCTCTGGGCTCCTGCTCTGTCTGAGCCCCTGAGTGACCCACTGGCATATGAGTTACACCTGAAGGACTCTCCCCAGAAGGGTCCTGCTCAGCTGTTTTTAGGTGTGAACAGGGCCAACTCTTGATTCCCAGCACCCCTAACGTGTAAAAACAATTGTGTTTAAGACATATTAACCCCATAATATAGTGTCTCTCAACCTATTTTTTTCATTATTGCCCCACCATGGAGGCTTCTGAGACATTTATATTTCCAAATTTGTCCCCTTCCTGAAACACCACAGAAATACTATCTGTTTATTTACTGTACTTATTTCTGGGCTTTATGCACATAAGGAATGAGACACTTTTCCCTCCCTGGAGGTGGCGTTGTCCCATTAGAATACATGCGGTAACTCCTCCACCCAAGCCCCAGAGGTAGGGGTTTCAGCCGCTTTCTTCACTGCTATAGCCCAGAGCCTAGAACAGCACCTGGTACATACCAGATAGCCAGTGATGAAAGAATGAAATAATTATGCTTTGTGTCTCTCCCCTATATCCCCAAACATCACACACCTTTTATCTTTCTGTCCCTCATATCCAAGCACAGTGCTCTCTTCTGGTGCCTTCCAGCCTGCCTCATGACAGTTGCTACCTCACACTCACCCCCACGGATGTATCAGGAAGCTGACAGCCACCACCTATGTTCTAAGTACAGGCCCCTGCCCGTTGGTAGCATTACCCGTGTGTCAAGGGCAAGTGATATTTTCGTCCCATGGAATAATTAAGGTAGCCCCCAACTGTCTCTGCCTTTGCATTTCCTTAACTTGCCCATGGACTGGCAGTTACTGAGACATTCGTTCTGCTGCAGCACACCACACCAGGCTGCATCTGGGGACACACTGGGGAGAGATGCAAACCAGTCCTCATCAGCAATTACAAACAAGCCTCCATTGTTAGCTGCACCATCTGTTTTCTTGGTTTCTACCAATCGGGTATCTACGCCCAGCATAACCAGGGCTGAGGGAGCTGCAGGGGAGAGAGATCAAGGAGCTTCTCCATGAGACCCCCTTTGCTCACCCTGGAGAAGTTCCATGGCATGGCGCCTGGACAAGCTGGACTGCCTCAGCTCAGGGAAGACACATGAAGAGAGGTATTATGCGGGGGCATTTTCTGTGACAGGAAATGGCCCCACAGCACAGTATACTGGGGCGGAAATAGGAAATTTAATAACCACATTATCTAGAGGACCCACAGAAAACATTCTACTTTGTTACCAGCAAGTAACACCTCCCAAGAACTTATTGTGTCCTAAAGCACTGTCACTGTGGTAAGATGGAGTAGTTAACAGTGGTTGGATATCAGGTAAGACAGAGAATGCTGCTAGATCACCACAACCGGTTCTTTATCCTGAAATTTCTAACCCCAAATGACTTTTTGTTGGGCGCAGTAGATTTTCATCAATAGACTAGAAAAGAACCCCACTTAAAAGTACGTCAGTAGTCGTTCCAATGGCATCTGAACCACTAGTCTTAGAGACTAGCCCTGCTCACTGTGCCAACCTTGGCAGGCGTGGTCAACAGACAGTCCAAGTTTACAAATGTGACCACGCGGATAGCAGCCTGTGTCACTGATAAATGTCCTTTGTCTGGATTTGATTGTGGTCCAGTGACGCTGAATTCAAGAGCATTTGGGGGTTGAGGGTGCAGAGCAATGGGCTGGATGCAGAAAGAGGTAGGATTTACTAAGAAAAACCCATGTAGGAAATAAGATGGGGTGATTGAGAAAATCTGTCACAAATTACAGAAAAGCTCAGGTCCCCTCTCTGGCTAGGCATGACTGCTAAGATCCTGCTGCTCCTCAAGTGAGGGCAAACATATGGTCCAATTTCACCACTACAGAGTCCCCTTCCCGAGTTGCCCTGTGCACAGCATGCCTTGTGCTTTTTTTTCTGGGGACTGTCAATCATAGGTGACACTAGAACTGAATTAACACACTGTACAACTCATAAACATGGAAAAGGAAACTTAGAGACATGTAAATTCGCACACTTGGAGGGTATCAGGTTTTTTTTTTTTTTTTAGGTCATCCATTGAATTCCAAATACTTGTCTCGGAAAGTCTTATCTTTGACTGTATTTTACAGCAAATCAGTCTGGAAATACTGGGCAGCAGGAAAAAGGATACAGTGGTGAGTGCTGCCCAGTGTCTTTAGGGCTCCCATTAACATCTGCTTTATACATCCTAGGAATGCTAATGTCTCCTTCATTTCACACTTATAAATGTGACAGCAGCTAGAATTCTGTCCTGCCAAGTCAAATTTTAAGTGAATTTTCAATTCCTAATGATCTCTAAGACTGTGACAACACTCAGGAAGCCCAGGAATAAATGTATTATTAGCACTGTGTTCATTATCAATTTGGGTTACGGGTGTGCTCTCTGTATTCATTTGATTTTATGTTCTTTCCCTTCAGATTAAAATACATAAAAGTCTCATTGCAGTATTTGAGCAAGGTAAGACCAACTCTTCAACGGATTTGCCCAACCATCCTGCTCTTGGGGACAAGTATGTAAATTCACTAATGGGCCTCTTTCCATAGCTAACACCTCACTGAAATGTGCCCTCCCCTTCCTACTGCTCCCACCTCCCTTCCCAAAGGGCTCTGCCCACACTCTTGCCCCTGCAGGTCTGTGCTGCTGAGGGAAACTCAGCCTCGCCTTTCTTCTGCTCCTGCACTCCGGGTGGAATCTGACACCAACACCTGCCATCCCAGAAAATGTCTTTGTTGCCTGCCCTATTGTGTTGGGAGCCTCAGGGAGCCAGTGGACTCAGAGCCGCCCCCCCCTTTTTGTTGCCCAAGCCTGGAGGAGCAAGATCTTGAGATGGGCCGATAAGACGCAGCACGTGCTGGGCCGGCCTTTGACCGCTTGCCTTAGTGGAGCTTCCAAGGCCTCAGCTCAGGAAGGCGTGTTGTCCAGGAGGCTAGTGAATGGAACAGATGGGGGAGGAAGAGCAGACAAAAGCTGAGGGAAAAAAGAGTGGAGAACCAGGGGATCTCGAGGTTTAGGACCCAGGGGTCAGGGCAGGCACTGCAGGTGCGGCCTCCTCTGCAGGCCTCTGCTGTCTGTCTGTCTTGGTCCAGGTCCTTCCCAGTGTGCACTGACAGAGAGCCACATCCATGAATGCAGGGGTGGCTGAAAACTCTCCGAGGGTGGCCTGGCTATACCAGTTCGTGGGCTGCCAGGCGGAAGGGAGGTGAGATGACGAGGCTGTGGAGAACATCAAGCTGTCCTTCATTAGCAGCACTGCCAAGACTGGGACACGTGGCACAGACACCAGTCTCTGTCTCAGCAAATGTGGAAGTGGGATGTTCTGGCTCAGATTTTTGGTTTATCCCAAACACCACTCTGCCCCACCAGGCACGGGCCGTTTTATCTGCAAGCCACTCAAGCAGCCACTACCACAGCTAGCTGACTCTCCAACCCAACTGCCCTTTATTTTCACCCCCAGCCAGGGGTTTGACCCAGTCCTGGACCGGTCTCAAACCAGGCTCCCTCACATCAGGTTCTAGACGCAACAACAGCCACAAAACTCAGGTGCTCATGACAGGCCAGGCAGACCAGGGGAGTACAATTTCCTCCAGCACTGGACACTTCATACGAAATTCTTGATTTGCTGGGACCACCATATTCATGTGTGTCCTCTGCTTCTTACACAAAAGCAATGAGTGGGGCTCAAGTGTCCTTTAAATAGGAACCCTCCCCTGACCCAGTTTTCAGCAGGAGGAGGAGGCTGAGTGTGTTGAATTGTCTCCTTTGTGGCCCACCTGCTCATTCCACAGCTGTTGCCTCCCCATCAATCATGGGTTACGGTGGGCAAAGCAGAAGCCACTGCAGGCCGAGGATATGCCAGCAGAAAGTTGGGGACTAGAGGGGTGCAGGGGGCACTGTGATTCTGGCTGCAGCTTGGAGGTGGCCTGCCCCTTGCCCTCAGCTGTTGGGGCCACCGCTTTGAGACAGACGTTCGAAGGCTGCTTTACTACAGAGGTCCATGCAGCTGTTCAGAGTTGGCATCACTCTGTCCACCTCTGCCCTTCCTGGGTGGGAGTGGAGGGGTTCAATATTTTCCCTTTACTTAATATCCTATTTTTGAACATGACTTTCTCTTTCATTCACTTCTTTTTTTTTTTTTTTTTTTTTGCTTCCCTCTCCTAATGTGTCATGAAGTGAAGGCATTTCAAAATGGAACATTATATGGGGTTAAATGCTAGTCCCCACCTCCAATTACAAAGGGACAGAGAGATGCCTGCTACCAGTGCAGTCTCTGTCATAGATGACAGTATAGCTGTGTTGCCTTTATCAAAAGCAGCCTGTTTTTAAAGATGAAAATAGGAGAGAGACCCAGGATGTTCCCTCTCCACTTGACCTCACCAGGAGCAGAAGAAAGGAGAAAGCCCTTGTGAGGGAACCTCAAAGTAGGGTCTTGGGACCCACTGGGAAGATGGCCTCCTCAGGTCCGAGCATGTTTGCAGGTATTGATTTTAGAGGCTCTTCCTAGAAACAATTACATAAGGTCAGAAAATGAAAAAAATTCTGTCAGATAACTTCCATAAATTAATTTCAAATACCAATAATAATAAAAATGTCAAAGGCTAAATCCCTGGAAGTGAAGCATCTCGGGCGTATGGAAGCCTGCTTTTGAGGTTTGTTCCGGAAGCCTGGATGTAATGAAGCAGGGTTTAAAAATAGGCTGTGAGGGAAGCAGGGTGATGAAATGATCCTCTTGCCGGCAGAACTGCCCCGGGGAGACCAGACTGCACCGGTAACAATGGCTGAGTATTGCAGCAGACATTCCTGTATTCCTCTGAGCGCGCTCCCACAGGCCAGGGGAGCGGGAGTGCTGCGGCCACGCCGGCTCATTTTACTCCCTTTCCCTCCAGTGATGAATAGCAGTTTGCTCATGTGGACCCATTCAGACAAGCAATTTAGTCCTGACCTCTCATCTCAAATCCTTTGGGGAATAATTGAGTTGTAACTCCTGTAAAATATTAATATATAAATATTGATTAGTATTTAAAGGTTAGTATTCAATATTAATATGTAAATAAAGACTGGAGCCAGAATCGTGGACAGGGAGCCACAGAGTGACCTGTGAAGTTTTACTTGTTTTCTCACTGACTCTGGGCAGTGCTGCTTCACTGGTTCCTCCTCCCTTTACTGTAATCAGATACCTTTTCGCTTCATTCTTCACTTCGGGATTGGACAGGAAGGGTGAGTTAATTTCAGAAAGATTCATTGTTTCTTTGACACTTCAGGAAAGTCCGGAGGAAAGTCATTCATTTGTCGGTTCATCAGCAAACATCCAGCACTCACAGCGCTGGGAAGTCGTCAGACCCCCTTCCTGGGGGTGTGGTTCCATTTCTTCCTAGCGCCGCCTCTCCTCCCTTGTTTGTATCTGTGCCCACAAGGGCCTCACTTGGTGCCATGACTCGGTCTTTCTCTGCTTCCTTTGCAGGGCCCTGGCCACCAGCCTGAGTGCCTGCCTCACAGCACTCTTGGCAAGGCAGAGATAGTTGAGGCTCCCCCACTACCCTCACCCAGAAACCTCCAAACCCAGACACTCGGAAGCATGGCGGCTGTGCTAGTGCCCCCAGCAAACCTTCCATTAACGGACTTCTGAAGTTAAAGACAAATCCCACCAGAATGTTGCAGGTTGGACTTCCAAACTAGGCGCTGTTGTCTTGCCCAGAAACCTCATGAACCTTGGGCTTCAAAAGAAGAAAAGAAAAAGTCACCAACAAACACAGACCTACCCACCTTCATGTAGGCATTGGTGCGGCTGCTCCAGGCAGAGACAGCAGAAGATTCCAGGCTTTCAGAGAGGGGGCACAGGACGGCTGGTTTCTATGCCCTATGTTGTTTCCTCTCATTGATACACCCAAGCATGATTCACAGAGGGGCCAGCAAAACAATGGTCAAATTGAGGAATTTTCTCTGCATTGATTTTGCTAGGTCTCATGTTAGAATTTATGGTTTACTCAAAAATTTCATCATCATGGAAATTGGCTTTCCCTAGGGCCTTTTGCCCAGGGGACGTTTCACCTCAGTTGGTAAGTGTTTTCTACCTGGTGGCTGATGCCCACCAGCTGAGTAGAGGTTCTCCTGACCATGCTGGAGGCACTCCAGGTCATGGCAATGGTACTCCTATCACAGAGCATTCAGATATTTCTAGGAATGCACCGTCCTGTCCCTGTGAAAGCTCTGTAGGTCAGGAAGCTCCCAAGGCCCCTCTCAGCACAGCACCAATCACGGCGCGTGCCAGCTCAGGCGCTAGACTGAAGTGGGCGCCCTGCAATGTCCATCTGCCCCCAAGAGCTTCCCCTGGGATTGTGCTCCCCCGCCCACTGCCCAGAGAAGACCACGGCAGGGGCCGTAGGGATATTTCTCATCATACAGGGCTTTAGGGCGACAGATTCCAAGCAAGAGTTTGGTCGTGCTTGTCTCACTCAGTGGGCTCTGAGGGATGCCTAATGAGCCTATTTTTTAAAAAGAAGAGGAAAACCAATGAGAAGCTCTGCCTCTGCTGGCACTTTCCCAGCACCCTTGCTGGGTGTCTGAGGGTGTCAAAGACAGAGAAATCAGTCAACAGGGAAGACCTATGCTTCTCACCTAGGTCTTGGCTTGTCTCAATGTGGAGTTCTGCCCTACAACCCACTGCAGCCTTTGTCATATAAGGTTGTTTCAGACACACAGGTCCAGAGTAGAGTAAGCCACTGGCTCAGAATTTGGGGGTCTGGGGGGAAGTCAGCTACTAGGTGAGGCCCCAGTCAGAAGAAAGGTTGGCCATGCATGGGTGCTTTCCCTCTGCTCTGCGCACATGTGTGTTACCCCAACCTGCTTCGGTAACCTTTCCATGAGCTCTCAGAGCCGACTTGAGAGCGTCAGTGCAGCCATTTTCACTAACCAGTCAGTTCTTTCTGTCAGCCGTCC
Source organism: Micronycteris hirsuta (assembly GCA_004026765.1). Lineage (NCBI taxonomy): Eukaryota > Metazoa > Chordata > Mammalia > Chiroptera > Phyllostomidae > Micronycteris > Micronycteris hirsuta. Next base: position 54,522 of record PVJI01009889.1, on the reverse strand, counting down.
AGTTGGTTTGGCTGGTACCTCACCTTTGAGGAGGAAAGGGCACATCCAAGAGCACGACTCCCTTTTGGGACAAGTGAAAAGGGATCGCGAAAGTCTTTCCTATTAGAAGGGTGGGCCTTCTAGTTCTAAAGAGAATTTGTTTTTCTGCCTTCTAGGAGACTGCAGGTGGGGCTTAAGGCCCAGGCCCACCAGACAGAAGCAGCTTAAGCACGTCTGTGCATGAGAGGATAGGGGTGCCCCAGAGTAGAGGACACGGTCTAGTCATTTTGTGCTGCCGGTATTTGTTCACTCACTGGGGCTGAATGGCAATATAAAGGGACTGGAAGTTACAGCATTTTCTGTTGTCTCAGCAAATGTCAGGAGTTTATGTTCCCCTCCCACACACACACCTTTTTAATGATTTGGGCTTTCTGGTGGGCTTGGTTTGCCCCGTCACTCACACTCGAGACTGCTGTTGAGTTGCTTTGTTTCATATTTACAAAATAGCCAAACCTTGTTCCTTCTAGGAAAGGCAGTGTGTGTTGCTGGGCTCCAGAGTCCCATGGAGACTCTGTTGGGAAGTAGTGTCTAGAACATTTCATCTTCAGATTCTACAAATGCCTGGTGCAGAATTCTTGAGTTTAGTTGAAGTGTTGGGACTTGGGAGTCATACTGAACTCCCCCGGACTTCTGCTCTGTGATTCCATTTTACCTCCAGGAACTAATCCTCTCACCCTGCAGTGGCAAACTCAGTTGTAGGTAGCAAAGACCTTCCTGTTATCCCTAATGATTTTGACAAGTCTGTGACCCCAGATTACAACCAGCAGTTTTATCACTGAAGGTTTTCCTGAGCCCACTATTCTTAGCACCAGGTTTCATTTGGAGACTTGGAATGGGGAAGCAGGGGATTTGGCAACCAGGTTCGCTTGCTGTCATGTGGACTTGAATAATTTTTTGTTATTTGGGGTAGGAAATTGAAATGGTCAAGTCTTTTTTTTTTTTTTTTCACTTAGAAAAGCAAATATTGTGCTTTCATAATTAACACCTTTCAGCTAAATTGCTAAGGGTTGCTCATCTGGTGGGGTCCCCCCTGAGTCATATTAGTAGGTCAGCCATCTGTAAACAAAAGTGGCCCTTAATTGGCCCAAAATTGATAAGACTCACTGGCTTCCAGGCAGGACCAGGCCAGTTCCCTTACTTCTCTGCACTCTCATGTTCTGTAGTCTCACTGAATAGGTTTCGTGTCTTAAAAAATAGTGATGCCACAAAATGATGACTCCTTTAAATATAGTAAAATCTTAAGTAGCCAGAAGAGAGGAAATTTAGCTTGGGTAAATGACTGTCACAGTGTCTTCATGCAGTTAAGCCTACAGGGAGGGGAAGTGGGTTCAGCCTTCATTTTGTGCGAGGGGCTAACAGATCAGATCCTTAGCCTTACAAACAAGATCACCTGGGCCCATAGCAGTACAAATCATATTACATCTTCCTGAACTTCCTCATGTGCGAACAACTGTGCTTCATTTACTGTTATATTTGTATCATCTGGAGGCTTAAGGAGGTCCTTTAAAACTTAACTGTGATATCTGCCATGTAACCTTGCTACCTTTATGTCTACTGAAGGGGAGTGTCTGCATCCGAAGGGAAATTAAACATAATCAACCATCATTTATAGGTGCACTCAATATCTATGTATGAGATACACATTAATTGAATGCTTTCAGGCCTATAATATTTAGTCTTTGTAAATAAGGAATATCGTAATTAAGTTACAGCGTGTCATTTGATTTTTATTTTGCTCTTATTTAATTTTCTTAATGCTCACATCTGGGTTTATGCCCAGGTGATAGAGACGTTTTGTGTAACACACCTTTGCAGGCATGTGTGTGTGTTGTGCCAGGTCACTGCGCAGAGACATGCCACACCCAGAGAAGCGGCTCCACGGTGACCACCGTGACTCTCTGGTCTACCCGCCTTCTCTTCTTAATTGTGATTTACTGTGATGGTTTAATAAAACAGAAACACAGCACTTACGTGCCATATTTTGTTTGTTTGTTTTCGTTATCGTCCGTAGGAAAATGAAGTTTATCCTAGCATTTAACAAAAGATGGTTTGCGTTTTTACCAGAAAAGTTGTTCAAAAGCTTTTTGTTTCTAAATCAAAGCCTCAAGATTTATTCAAAATGGTAGCCAGTACCTACCCAATGAAAAATTGGCCTCTGAGCTCATAACATGCTGTGCTGAGACCACTCAAATGAGTATTTGAGTCTAAGCTTCATCAGTCTCGTGGATTTAAATCCATCTCCTCTCCACAAATAAATAGCTGAGTCTGTATCTCCTGCGATTTGTATCAAGGCCCACAAGGACCCTCGGCGTTGGCTCCCATCCCTCCAGGTGGCCCTCTGCACAGGCCACCCTTCCAGGGGTCTAAAGGCGCAGGCCCTGATGAGCATGTAATGCCTCTGTTGCCATGGCTGAGTCACGTTTATGGACCTGCCTCAAGACTACAACCATCATGTTCTAACGGCCTGACCCGGTGGCCTTTGCCAATGTTCTAGGCTGCTCCTGTGCTCTGGACAGCAGTGAACTTTCAGGACATTGTACAGTTGAGCTCTCTAAAAATCATCCATTTGTTCATTTAGCAAATATTTATGAGTACCTATTACTTATAAGACATTTCCATGACTTCAAAATGGGTCCTGGTTCCTTCCTAGGAGCCAAAAAGAGCCTGAATCAATTTGTTTTTTTTAGCTTTTGACTGATAACAAGAGCATGCCTTGAAGGTATGTCGAGCTTTCAATACTTGGCTCATAGAATGAAGCTTGACGCAGAGGTTGTTTTTTTCTTTTTAATGTTGCCTTTTTATTTATTTTTTTAAGATTTTATTTATTTTTACAGAGAGGGAAGGGAGGGAGAAAGAAGGAGAGAAACATCAGTGTGTGGTTACCTCTTGCATGCCCCCTGCTGGGGACCTTGCCCGCAACCCAGGCATGTGTCCTAGACTGGGAATTGAACCATGAGCCTTTGGTTCACAGGCCCGTGCTCAGTCCACTGAGCTACACAAACCAGGGCTTGACAGAGAGTTTCCCCCCAGCCCTGCTATGCAGTTGTGCCCCATGCCCCACCTCGATTCTGGTCCACCGGGTCTGGGTATCTGGATAGAACCCCAGCACTGGTATTTTTAAAGCCTTCCCTTATACCCCAGGATTCTGACCTGCAGATAGATCTTGGTTGAGGCTTAGACCAGCCCCATTGTGATGCTTTGAGCAACCCTTACCTCCTGTCTCACTTGTGCACCCTGGAGCAGAGGGAACATCAGGGAAGACTTTCTGAGGAGCAGTGGGCTTATCTACCACTGCTCAGTGTAGTATCCCAACCCTTCTACTGATTCTACTTTATAGATGGCCCCAAGTCCCTCCAGAATAATTGATGGATTTTTTTAAGGTCTGGAAATAGTCCTTTGAATTAAAAGGATATTGTTATGAAAGTCATTTGAAAAGCAATTTATTGTCTTATTTATGAAAAAAAGATTGAAGGGATCCAGTCATACTTCCTAAAGTGATTCCACTCATCTTTAAAAAATATACATCAAATCTTAGGCCAAGTCATGCCAGACCTTTAGCAAAATTCCAAAAAGACTTAACTTCCAGTGGTTCCCAAAGGACCATTGCTACAAATAATGACGTCGACCTTTCTTGTCTTTTTCTAAGTGCCAGAATTTAAGATAATAATAATACCCTTAAGTTACCCCCTGGCCATAGTAAAATTCTCTGAGTATTCCAGAAAAAAAACCTGGACTTTTTTATGTTTGCTACACTAGAGAGTCTCTCTCTGCAGTACAACTCAGACCTTTGTATTTGTTCACTTCTGTACACATTTGAGCTAGTGTTATGCTCTTGCATGTGTGTATAAACTAAATTGAGGCCACTTTGATTTATTAAACAGTTTATGTCAAGAGTAACTATTATCCTTTGCTTTTCATTTTATAAATGGATATACTTTTAATTGCATTTCATTTTTCAATTCAAAAAGCAAAGTTCATGAAAATGGAACACAAAGTAAACATCATCCCTGCATATCCGGTTTACCCGAGGCGCTGATCCTTGCCCACCCCCAACCACATCTTCTGCAGTTACTGAAACTGAGGCCGTGGGCTCAGTGGATTCACACAACTGGAAAGCGGAGCTCCAGGCTGGAGCTGAGTGTCATGGGCCCCATTTCTTGACAACAGGCCCATTTAGCAGTAGTCACCATTCTTAACCAGTGCACAGACAGCTTGTTTCATGTTCCTGTGGAAAGGTTTCCCGAAGGCCAAGTCTGAAGCCGCTCTGACCCTCTCCTAGACCAGGCACTACGTGGACCACCAGGGGCACCGGCGTTGGGGAACTTGTTTTACCAGGTGACTCTCCCCTATTCTCTCTGTGGGCAAAGAAGAGGACGCTGGAGTTGACTTTTCTCTATGACCCCGGAAATACAAATTCTAATGTCTTCCGATCTGAGAAATAGATGTCGAGGTGAAAAACCCGGAGCAGAAGCAGACCGCACGTGCTGTCAATGCCGAGTGTGGGCAGGCCTGCCATACTCCAGAAGGTTCACTTCTGTTCTCGGCATACCCAGGTCCTCAAAGTAATTCAGCACTTGCTGCAGTCTGGCCCAAATTTTATGTTCCTTGTCTCCTGAAAAAAAGTTTTATGGCTCAGGAGTTTGAGAGGAAAAAGCTAAAGATAAAACTGTGTCCTTACATACCCTAAGACCTCACCTTGAGTGGAGTGGAAAGACTTGCTCCTGACACTGAGGTCACAAGTCTTTAGCTTGCTGTCTACCACAGCTTAAACCACATCTTCACAAGGTAAATAATAAAACAGCTGACAACTCAAGAGATTTGGGAGCATTTTAAATAATAGTAATATTCTCTCTGCCCCAGATACACTCAAATGCACCCTCCAAAAAAATCAAACAGCAAAGAAACCAACAGGAACTCTGAAATTATACTTTCTTTCGGGGTAATAGAAAAGAATTTTCTGGAATTGGATATTGGTTCTTTTACATTGTTAAAATTATAAATTAAAAATAATTTTAATACCTAAGTCTCCACTATCCCAAGTTAAATTGAAATATATGAAGGGGATGAGAATTTATAACAAGCTGTCATGTTAAGAAATACTTGCAAGATTCTGCCTCTTCCACAGCAAAGGAGAAATTAGGAAGTTCTTGTTAGTTCCTTCCTTCTCTACCATGTCTGGCATGAAAAACACTGACCAGATTGTTTTTGACATTCGCACCAACATATTCCTGCCTCAGCTATCAGAGGATATCATTCATGTGATTGAAAATTCAATTTAAAACATTATTTTAGAAAGTAAAGACTAAATGAATAAATTCTCCCCAGGGCAGGAGCACCATTTTTATGTATGCACGTGTAATTTTTAATCTTCCACTTAGATGTCCCACCTTTCCCTCTAGCAAAATGCTTGCTGGGTTTGACAGAGAATGCTTTATATGAAGAGGTCACACTCATCAGTCCCCCCTTGGCTCGAGGTTTTGGAGGTCTGGAAAGTGGAGTGTTCCTCGCACTGGGAGTGAAGTGGAAAGGGCCTTGCTATTATAGCTCCTGAAAGGATGTTTTTGACTCCAGAAAATAGCTTGGCAGAGAAAAGCTTTTTCCCATGAATACCAAGGGTCTGCATTATGCTCCTCAGATGGTGGAGGTGAGTACTTTTGATCAATATTCACTAAGAAATGGGCACTGGGCTAAGTGCAAGGGAAGGGCTTCAGTAACAAATCTCCCTCCCCTATCTGCAGAGCATTTGAAGCAAATCTCTCATGAACAGTTTAAACCAGTGAGGCTGCACATTAATGGTGTCATCTCTTCCCTTTAAAATGTGTCACCCCATCTTGTCCTCCATGTAGATGCCTGATTTGGGCCCCTGGAAACAGTTATTTCTGTAGCCTGCCTTCAGGGAAATCCTGTCATCTTCATTTTAGGCACCAGGAAAAGTGAGCCCCTGAAACCGTTTTGACCTGAAGAAGAGGGCTCAATGCCAAAAAGAAAACTTAAAACAGTAGCTTCTCTTAATCAGGAAAGATTCACTTACTAATTACCATTAAGATTTTAAGGAAATAGCCAAAGTATAGATGTGTGCTTTAACCAGGTATTCTATATTTTTTCTCCCTAAAAATAATGATCCGCTCCCATTTCACATCACCCCCACCCTTCTTTCCAGATAAGCTGGTTATTCAAAAGAATATTTCTCTATCCTGCTTTCCAGATTAATGCAAACACACACAAAGATACAATGTTTTCTTTTTTATAGAAACAGCATCAAACAATACATGTTATTCTTTAACTTCCTTTTCAAACTTTATTATATATCATGGGCACCCCTCCCCTCTAATTTGTTCTTTTTAATGGTTGCATAGTATTCTTTAATAAAGATGTCCCTTTCTTATCTCATCCATCTGTGATTTCCAATGTACGTTATAACAAATGCACGTGCAATGAACACCATCACACCTTAGCTTGACATCTTGCTGCTTTAATTCTCAAAATTCTAATTATTTAGACAGTTTATGTAATTTTAACCCTAATGGCCTATTTGTTCACTTCAGAATTCTATAAAGTCAGCTTTGGAAGTCTATTAAAAAAAAAAGCTGGGATCCATGTCTACCCATGTTTGTACAATGGAACTCATTAAATCACCCAGCAGCTTAAGAAAACATTTTTTCCAAGGGGGAGACATGGTAAAAGACAAAATTTCTGACATGATAATGAGGCATTTATGGACTAAAGAAAGTGAGGCCTCCCGTCATGTGTGCCCACCCCATACATTTCTTTCCATTAAAAAACTTTCTGACTTTGAAATTTCTGCATCAAAATAAATTTACCTTTTACTGTATATGGGGAGCAGCATAGGCCTGGGCATCAGATAGTACTGGCTTCAAATACCAGCCACACGCTGCCCATGTGGCCTTGAGCCCTTGAGTCCCAATCATTCTGACTCTTGTGAACTGAGGTAATAATACTGTTGATTGCGGTCGCCAGCCTCAAACGTGGCCCCAGTGACCGTCACCTCCTGTATTCACACCCTTCTTTGGTTTTTCCTACACTATTTCAGAGATGGCCTGTAGAACCAAGAAAACACAAAATGGGATGGTATTCATCTTTCAAGATTAGATCATAAAGGCGTTGCAGCTGCTACCATGGCTCTTGGATGGCTAGCTCTGGAGAACACCAGGCACCATCTTCGTGTCCTGATGAGGACATTAGTGGTGAGGCCACTAAAACAACTGTGACGACCTACAGCCATGGGAGAGTCACCCCAGAAGTGAGCCCTCCAGCACCAATCAAGCCGCCACTGACTGCAGCCCCCGCTGACACTTAATTGCAATATCACGAAGGACCCCAAGCCAAAACCACTGAGCCAGGCTGCTTCTGAATTCTTGACCCACAGAAAGAATGAAACACTGTAATGAATGACCATTGTCATTCTAAACCAGTAGTTTGGGGTGATTTGTGATTATACAGTTGTAGTAACTGAACCATTGACCTTATGGTTGTATTAAAGGTGAGATGAAGACAATGAAAGAAGGCACTTCCATACAGGAGTGCATTCAGTAGTGTCGTAAATGATACAGTGAGTGAGATGATTATCAACCCTGTTCTTCCTGACCCTGACCACATCGCCTCGCAGGGCGAGTGCTGTGTCAGGGGACCGGGAAACAGGGTTCTGAGCTCTATGTCTCAGACAGAGAAAGCTTTGTGATGGTGGGGTAAGGCATTCAATATCCACAGGCATTTTTCTCACTACCAGATCAGCGTATTATAATACTTTCCACACAGAGCTGATATGAAAATCAAAGATAAAAATTCACATTCTAGCACTCTGAAAACCAGACAACACTCTAACATACAGTATATTCTAGTTATCTATTGCTATATAATAGAACACCCCCAAACATAGCGACTTAAAACAACAACAATCATTGTAGTACTGTCTCTCACAGTTATGGGGAGCAGGGGACCCAGCTTGACTGCTCCCCCCTGGGTTCTCTCACAAAGGTGGTCTGTCATGGTGGAGGGGCTGGCTCCATCTCAGGAGCTCTCCTGTTCTCCTGTGAGTCTGGGGTCCTTTCTCGCTGTTGACTCAGATCTCATCTCAGGCTGCCAGCAGAACACCTACGTGTGGTCTCTGTGTGTAGCATGGGCCGCCCCACAGCGTGGAGACTGAGATCCTCAAGAGAGACCCAGACAGAAGTTAATGGCCTTTCTAACCTAGTCACAGAAGTCACACAGTCTCACTTACACTGCATTTTATTCAAGGGAAAGTCACAACGTTTTGCCTAATTTCAAAGGACAGACACACATTCTACCTCTTGATGGAAGATGTCTCAAAGAGTTTGCAGAGATATTTTAAAATCTGCACCAGGTGACATTAACATTATATACAATTTAAAATCAGTACTCTCACAACCGGTGGATAGATCTGACAGACATCAAAGAGCTCAAAATAACAACATTAATAAGTGAGTTCTCATCAGCATTTGACCTGAATAATCTAATCTCAAAAACAGAGCTCAGTATTTAGTTGCAGACAGCCAAATGCATTTTACCCAGATGAAGTAGATAAATAATTTATTAAAGGCGCTTGGCTTCCTTGTAGACTGTCCAGGAGGGCCACACAAATCAGGTTTAGGGGCTAGAAGAGCCAGGAACAACACCCAAATCACCCTGCCAGACAAGTGCAGCTCACATCGTGGTGCTGGGCCTTTGGCATAGCCACCTCTGAGGGACGAATGCCTCTCCAAGCCCCTCGCTCCCCTTGCCGGTGCCGACTGTATCTGGCACCACCTCCTTCTGGTCTCTTTTCTGTATCCACATCTCATGGGTGCATCTGATTGGAGGTCGGGTACCTCTAAACTGAGCTGTCAGGGTGCCCTGACTAGCACATCAATCATTTCCATTCCCTGACAGCAAAGCATAGGTGTATGGAAGGCTGGAAAAGCCAGTTTCTGGATTCTACCTTGGGGAGGCAGGACTCCCTTAGGTGGGAAATTACCCCAGAACAGGAAGAGTATCCAAAAGGTATAGGATAAGCAGAAAGCATAATAAATATCTACTCCAGACAGATACTACTCTTCCATCATTTTATCAATGACAAAACAGAGGCAAAGAGGGGTTAAGTAACCAACCCAAGGTTACACAGCTCTTAAATGGTGGAGTCAAAAGGATGAAAGCGGGCATTTGTGTTCCAGACCTAACAGCCACATCGCACTGGAGAAGAAACAAGGCCCCTCCAAGCTTGTGAAATCGAAGATAAAGGGAGTGGCCTGCTAGTATCAATATTATAAAAATCCATTACTTGGAAGCTGCAGCATTGGCACTCTCTTTGAGGTATAAAATAAAAATTTTTATTGAAACCTTTGACCTCAGCCTATCTTTTCCTCAGCATTGGCAACCCTCAGCCTGCCCTTGGCTGAGACCGAGCAGAGAGTGCTTAACAACCTGTGCTGGGGAGCTTCCTTCTCTCACTCTTGCCAGTTGCTATGGTTCTGGGATGGTCCATTAACTTGGCCTGTGGGTGTAAAATAGTAAGTGTTTTTCACAACCAAGTGCTTTTAGAACCAAAGTGGAAGACAGAGAAGTGACAGAAGGCAGCATGGGCGTACTAGCTTTAAGTGATACCCTCACGATGGTGCTGCCTTCACAACGAATTCATACATTCCTCCCTCTTGTTGGTTTGCATCTTCAGCATGTTAAAGCAGAGCAAAAGTGATTCAGAATCCATGAATCTGGTATACAAACATGCCAGTATGAGAGCCTTAGTTATAATTATGGAATGCTAAATTAACCTATTTCTCGTGAGTACCTGTGTTTGCAGGTTGAGTCACATTGAAATAAGAAGTTTCTCTAATGTACCAGATAGGAGATAACGAAATGGTGACATACTTGGCCCCTTTCTCTTACACCCTAGTAGAAACTTCAGGCTATTACTTCGGAGTCAAATTGCCAAAACGCAAACCAGTTGTTCCTGTGACCTAGGAGGAGGACTCGGTACGTCCTTACATGGTCATGCCATACTCCGAGCTGTAGCAGCCCCTGACCAGAAGATGGAATTCAGGCAGTCCAGTGAAATAATAATATTTTAATTAATATTTCACTACCCATTTGAATTCTCCCACACTGGTCCGTTTGCCCCCTTGGGGGTTTATCTCTGTAAACTAGTGTTTTTCTTGCTCTCAACTACATTTCCCCACTTACTGGTCTTGTCACCTCATAGGGCTTCCTATTTTGCCCTCCTTTATATGGAGGTAATCAATACAATCTCGTGAGTAATTGTGAGAAATCAATGAACAATCATGTTAATTAAGGCCTTAGATCAGGTAAGTGATAAGGGCTCAGTGAATTTTAGCTGTTAGTACTGTTACAAACCCATCTTTAGTTGGAATTAGTGGTCTGTGGTTAAGACTTAAAGTCATCAACTCTTCCCACGCCAAACTCACTATTGGTGGCAACATCCGGAGCACTCTCCATGTGGTGCAGACCTCACACTCCCACTCAGCACACATCAAACATCAACATGCACACAGATACCTGAGGATCTTGAGGAAATGCAGATTCTGATTTTGTGGGTCTGGAGTGGGGCCTGCAATTCTGATTTCTACCAGCTCCCAGGTGGAACCAGTGCTGCAGGCCCCTGGCCACACTTTGAGTAACAAGAGCTAAGAAATACATACTAAGAAAGTACAACATGTTTTCCACTGTTGGTGCCATTCTTGTGAGATTAGATCAGAAAACTGCTTTAGAAAAAGTTTCAAGTAGAAGTTGGGCATTTCCGATCAGAGCTGACTTCTCGCTGTTCAACATTGATCTAAATGCTCCAAATGCTCAAACGTTTGCACAATTAAATAAGGTCAGCAATTGGAAGATGCTCGCTACTTTTGAATTAATATTATTTTAAAAGTTATCAATGCTGAATTAAAGTTATCTTCTGTCTTTGATTCAAATTATAGGCCAATACACACCAACAATCCTTGAAATGTTATGTTGAACCATATAAGATTGTTGATATAACACTTTATTTTTATTTTTTTTTTTAAGATTTTATTTGTTTATTTTTAGAGAGAGGAGAAGGGAGGGAGAAAGAGCAATGTATGGTTGCCTCTCACATGGCCCTCACTGGGACCTGGCCTGCAACCCAGGCATGTGCCCCCACTGGGAATCGAACCGGGACCCTCTGGTTCCCAGCCCGTGCTCAATCCACTGAGCTACACCAGCCGGGCAACACTTTATTTTTTATCTATAAAAATGGCAATTTCTTATATTCAACTTAAGAGTTGCCATTTCACTTTATAAAGTGAGGAAATAACCTTCCAACCAGGAGACAACCTCCCTCTTCCATCTGGTTTCTGTGGATGACTTAACAGGTTAGAACTTGTATGTACTGCCCGGCAGCTGCTACAGTGCAAATGACAAGCATGAACAGTATTGGCAAGCCTAACTTAGAACCTGCTTCCTGTTTAGTTAACTTTCTCATTTAAAGAATTAGAGTTTTAATAGTGGTGCCTGAGGTGATGACATGTATTAAAACCATGGTTCTCAATTTTGCAATTTTTGAGGCTGTAAATGCTAAGTCATGAAGTTTATGGCACTCAACAGACAATTGAAAAAAATAGTTTTCATAAAGACCAAGTTTCCATCTAACCAAGGGTAGGAATGTAGGCAATCTATAAAACAGTACTGCACAATTTTATTTTCTAGCCCTGGAGTCAGTAAACTTTTTAATAAAGGACCAAATAGTCAATATTTTCGGTCTTACGGGCATATAGTCTCTATAGTGATGACCGAATTTGGCCATAGCAGTATGAAACCAGCCATAGACAGTAGTGAATGGGCATGGCTATGTTCTAATAAAACTTTATTTGCAAAACAGGCCTACAGCTGGATTTGGCCTTGGGCTTAGTTCACCTACACTTGGTTTCGCCTTTTCTGTTATGATGCTAGAGATGGTGAAATACTGCAATTGTGGCAACAATGATGGAACATCAGCATAACCTTAGATGGTGTAAGATTGCAGCTGCTGCAAGGAAGAAATCAAGATAGCTATGATATGTGCTTACTGCCCTGGCTGATGTGGCTCAGTAGATTGAGCAATGGACTGTGAACCAAAGGATTTGCTTTCCAGTCAGGGCACATGGCTGGGTGGTGGGCCAGGTCCCCAGTAGGGGGTGTGCAACAGGAAGTCACACATTGTTGTTTCTCTCCCTCTCTTTCTCCCTCCCTTCCCCTCTCTCTAAAATAAATAAAATCTTTTTTAAAAGTGTGCCTACTTTTTCCCAGTTCTCTTTAATTTGAATTATCAAATTTTGGAAATATAAACAAAGGAAAAATCATGTTTTTGCTGTGATTAATAGAGCAAAAGTTTTTCTGATACAAATCTGAAATCTTAATTATATTAATATTTCACTGAATGATTTTAAACAATAACTGTTTAGTGATTTAGCAAGATAGTCATGTGAAAACCCTTGAGAAGATATCAAGGATAGTAATACTGTTCAAAAGAAGCAATACAAGTCTTCTATTAAAGAGGCAAGTATAAAAAGAATGTGTTTCTCTGTGGTGTAAAATATTTGATGAGATCTAACATGATTCTGTTCAGATTTGGATTCCAGAGACTGGAATTTGGTTCATCCCCTTTGTCCCAGACAATTCTCAATTAAATCATTTTTGTGTACACTATTCCTATCTGTTTCTGCCCATCCCCTAAAAATAACCTCCTTGTAACTGTATTCTAGAGTGGTAAAGGCTCGTTTTATATAATACGGTTGAACGGATAGCAGTAGAAAAGAACTGTAATCAATTGGTGTTACCAACTTTGAAATAGCAATATTGTAAGTGTGTGTTTCAGCCTAAGTTCCCCATCCTTTTCCATTCTTTGTGCTCAGAGGAAATTTTAGCCTATCTTTTTTTCTTCTGTAGAAAGAACCTTCTCTGACACCCTTCCATGCACTGATACCTCCTCTCCTTCCTATCAGATTCAACAAACAATAGCCTCTTGGCTCACTCTGTCCATTCTGTCACCGTCAGGTGTGACTGTCACCTGGCTGTGGTGTTTGAGAAGGGGCACTGCATCAGAGACGATGCAGATGTTGCATTGAAATAAAAGGGCCTTTTTGATGAGTGAAAGAGGCAAATAATGGATTCAGGGTGATGTTTCTACCATTCTTGTTCCCTCTGTGTAATGCTCAGCCTACTGGCTCAAACCAAGTGGAAGGAAGAGTGAATACCTGGGTTCTGATGAAGAGACAGCAGTCCTGGTGAACTATGAGTGCAAAAAATGTGGACAAGCTTCTTACAGATGTTAGTGTCGCTGCACAGCATGAAAATGATGTGCTTCAAATGCTGGCTCTCCATAATCACGTCTCTGAATGTGCTCCATTGGCAGTAAACATTCTATAGGTTTCATTTTGATGTAATTAATGTTCTAAGAATAGTTTATCCCAGTAGTGTGGGCTTATGCAATGAGCTAATGAAAAAACTTCATTCAGTATGGATGCTTAGTGCAAATGCCACCAAGAAGACCATGCGGTATAGAAATTTTCAAACGAGACAAACACAAACACATTTACCCCACAACCTATATATACCACCAGACAAAGTATGCATGTTCTGAACATTCCACTTACAGATGCAACAGAACAAGCTCACAATAAAAGTATGTGGTGGACAAATTATGATGGTAGGGGCTTAAAAGACTAAGGGTGTGTGTTTGTGTTAGTGAAAATATGTTAACTGACTTCAAATCATATGCTCAAATATGTTATGATTCTGAGAAACGTATCAGGCCTTAATAATGACCAGAAAATAGTTGTGAATGGTAAATTTATAAGCCAAGTTGTTTCACACAGCCATGAGAATTCGAGTTCCTTCACCATGAAGATCCATCACAGATTCCTTGCTTATGACAACTCTCAGTGGGCTCTGTCACTTCCAAGACCCAGTGTGGCCTGTAAGTGATTTCCTCCTGCAGTTCCTCATAAGGAATGTGCAAAGAAACAGGACTCATTTGTGTTCAGAAAAATCCTCTTAGCAGTGAAATTGCCTTGATGACACCAAAACCTGTAGCTGTTTGTTTGCTTGACAAGGAGGTGAGGAATTGGTGGGAAATAATTTATTTCTTCAGCCACCTCAGAAGGAGGCAGGGGTTCCCTAGTTCTCCTGGTGAAAAAAAGATTTCCCCATTCATGGAAATCATTGGGCGGGAAGGTGCTGTCTTCTCTCACCATATCTTCCTATGGACTTAACATACCTAATCTCACTGAGGAGACATGCTAGACCAACGGGGCTGGGAAGAAGCCCCAGGATGGTCCTCCCAGTCTGGGTGTTCAGGAATAGCTTTTTCTCCCAGGGTCACTGGGTGGGATGATTCTTATGGGCCCCATGACTAAGTCTCACTTCTGAACATTTCTGTGTGTTGCCAACGTGCCTATTAGAGAGAGTTGCCGTATTACAACCCAGGACTAATGAGTATACCAGACTTTCCCAATGAGTATGGGTCATTGAATGCTGCAGGTTGGTAATAAATAAGTTTCAATAAATACTGAGGTCTGTCCAGAAAGTATCGATCCACGTAATATGAAAAATTGAGACATTTATTGAAGAAGAAACAAGAAACTTTGTACATAGGACAATGATGCCTCAGTCCCCTTCAAAGCAGGCACTTTAGGACCTTACAGAGTTCTCTCATCACCTCTTCCACTTTAAAAACACTCTGCAATATCCTTTTTTGGAATCATCATCAACTTCCCTGTCATATTCTCCTAACTGTCATTGAAGGTCTGAAATCTCTTCCCTTTCAAAGGTGATTTCAGTTTTATAAAAAGCCAGAAGTTACAGGGTGCCAAATCTGGGCTATAGGGGGCTGAGTCACATGGGTGATTTCATGTTTTGCCAAAAAACTCTGCCTAAGACACGATCCCTGAGTGGGTGCATTGTGATGAAGCTGCCAATCACGAGTTGCCCACAGCTGCAGCTCTTTTCTTGGTATTGCATCTCTCAACCAATGAAGAACATTGAGGTAGCACCCTTTATTAATTGTTTGGCCTGGAGGGGTGTACTTGTGATGGACATCATCTTCCCAATCAAAAAACACAGCTAACAGGGTCTTGATCTTGCTGCGACTTTGCCACGCCTTCTTTGGGTGTAGAGAACAAGGAGACTTTCATTGGAATGACTGGGCCTTCGTTAATGGATCATAGCCATAGACCCATGATTCATCTCCAGTTAAGACCTTCTTGAGGAAATCTGGTTCATTGATAGTAGTTTGAATCAAGTTATTAGCAACTGCAGCACGATGTTCCTTCTGCTCTGGTAACAGAAGTTACTGAACAAATTTTGCCATGACATGTTTTATGCCAAGGTCCTGGGTCAAAATCTCAGACACAGTAGTCTTTGGAATCCCCAGATCAGCTTCTAGTTCTCACACTGTCCGTCACCGATCTTTGTTGACTGCAGCTCGTACACGTTCAACATTCTCAGGTGTTCTGCTTGTTGCAGGCCTTCCAGAAAGTGGATCACTTTCAATAGATTTTCAACCATCTTTGAAGCCGCTGCACCACACTTTCATTTGCACTGCACTCACTGCATTGTCCCTGGAAGCCTTCTGAATCATCCGAATATTGTCCACAGAGGAATGTTCAGGCTAAACACATTTGATGCAGATTTGTTGCACTACTTGCTCAGTCATTTTGAATGCATCAGCCACACAGTGCACATGCTCACTCAACAGACTCTACTGCCCCCACTGACTAGTACAGTGAAGGCGTCATTGTTCACTCATGTGCATTCCAGCCCACTCTCCTTGGCTTCCAGGTTACATCGATGTCACTCAAACCATTTTTGTTATATTAACAATAGCTGAACTTTCTCCCGACAGACCTTGTATATAAAGATGAGATGTAACTTGAAGATCCATTTGGTTGCTTTCTCTCTCTGAGCTGAGTGGAATTTTTAGCTATTATTTTCAAGTTATTTTACCAAACATTAACCAGATGTTTCCATAATTTAGGATAGAATCCTAAATGTCTTTAGATGACCGTATTGTGTGCTCATGCTTTGGTACCATCTTGGCAATCATATGGATTCAAGATCCTTACATGTTGCTACTCAGTGGATTCTCTGATAGAGATGTGTTTTGCCATCTCATGGGTCTCTCTCTATAAGTCAGTTTCCCTCCCCCTTGATCTTCTCTAAATCCCACAGCTTTTGCCTTTAACTACCAAACCTTACAGGTTTCTCTTGTCTTTCCATAAAAAGGCTGTAACTTAACCTGGCCCTGTAACAAGCTAACATACACTATGAGTATACATGACACATAACTGACTCCATACACTAGGGACTATTTGCCAGAAAATTTCTCTGCAAGACCAAAATGTCCCTTCTGCAAATAGATAACAAGTTTGCTCAAAGTCTGGCTGCCACAGGCCAATGGATTTATAACTAATCCTAAATGTCACAGAATAGCACTCCCAAGATACTGGGTTTTCTCCTTCCATTTAGAAAATACCTCCTCCCTTTGGGATCTTTGCTGCCTTCCATCTTGGTCTCTGGAACCCCTAGATGTCTCACTGTGTCTCACAGAACCCAGTTCTCTCCAGCTGACAGGTGAGGACACACAGGTCTGTAGGAACCGAGGGACTCAACAGAGCCAAAGGGCTTGCCACTAGACCTTCCTCTTTTGCAAGACATCGGGTGGGTGAAGATGTTAGTTATGATGTTATCTATTCTCTAGGATTCTTGACACATTCTTCTGCTTTGTTTTGTTTGAAGACTTTGTGGATACCTGTAGAACTGAGTCCACAGGATGGACCTGGAGCTGGTGGAGGCCAAGGTTACTCTGTGGGATCCTGCAGCAGAGCTAATGGAGGCAAATGAGAAACAGCGCACCCTTGGCCACAGCATCTGGGCACAGACTACTCTGGGTAACATCCACCTGGTGACTGGCGCTGGCCAACCCAACCTCGTGTGCCTGGTCTCCCCAGCATATCCATGTGTGTCATCAAGTGGTCAGAGCTCAATAGCCTCCAGGACTCTGCTCTGCTCCACAAAGGGATCCTCCTGGACAGCTGTTGAGCCTCTGACCTTGGTATTGTGCTCACAAATTCCACTGAAGCAGCTGCCTCTGCTGTGTGATGTGGGTATGACCCTAATGATGGGCCAGGCAGGCGCTCCAGGTGGATGGTGCTGAAGAAGCAATGTTGCCTCCATAGCCCAGGCCTGTGAGGAGCTGACCAGGATGACAACGTTTCGCTACAACGTTTTTGCTGTGAGAGCCAGAGGATCCCCAGCTTCTCCAGGCCTCCGGGGAAATGTGCGATTATCGATTTTGAAGAAAGGGCAAATTGGCATGGCTGGCTGTTGTTTCAGAACCAAGGAGTGCCGAACAGCCTTTTGCTTGTTCCACCACATTTGTATGGAAGTAGGAAAGTGTGTAGACCACGGGCACAAATAAAATCCTTTCTTTTATTTGTTCTCTATTTTAGCTCCTTCCTCCTTGATCTGCTTACTTATCCTGACCACTTCACCCCTCCCAGCACTGGTTCCTCACTGTGGGTGGGTAGAGAGTCTTGGCTGGTTTCCACAGGATGTCCTCAGCATCCTTTGCATATTTATAAATAAGGTAAGTGCACTTCCACTTGATCACTTGATATTCTATAATAGGAAACCTTGTGACTTTATTTTCCAATGGGAGAGAAAGGGTAGGGTAGAGAGAGAATATAAAGGAAACTGATTTTCTTCTTCTGGAATATTCCGCTAACTCATATTGCATTACTTTGAAATAACTGACCAAGTGTTTCGATTTATTCCACACTGTTTAGCAAACTTCAATATACTCCATTTACTATACAATTTCACTTAATATCTCACATAAATGAAATATGGTCTCTATGTTAGAAAAGGTATATTTGGTCAATCAAAATAAATTTAAAGGAGCACATTTGCAAACCAAATTTTATTTACCATCATGGATAAGAAAAACAGTGAGCTGAACACAGATGACAAGGTGCCACACCTGCAGACAGGATTCCACTCATCGTGTGTAGCCAACCATTGGGATTTTTTTTTTTTAAGATTTTTATTTATTTATTTTAGAGAGAGGGGAAGAGAGGGAAACAGAGAGAGAAACAGCAATGTATGGTTGCCTCTCACATGGCCCTCACTGGAGACCTGGCCTGCAACCCAGGCACGTGCCCTAACGGGGAATCGAACTGGGACCCTCTGGTTCCCAGCCCGCGCTCAATCCACTGAGCTACACCAACCGGGCACTATGAGGGATCTTTTAATGTACAATGTAATTCAGAGTGAACATTTTTTAAAACTTAAATATTATTGTTGCTCACAGGGTGCAGCCATCAATCCGCAAATTGAAGTTCTTCTTTCTTTCAAAGTTTTCAGGATGTTAAAAATACTTCTTTGTCCTCATTTGTTCCTGTGCTTTTATATTGTGTGGGCACTGAGCTTTTGTCTTCCTGTTTTCCAAGCTGGTAAAATATGTAGCCATCAGCGATTCAAAGGACAACACGCAGTTTGTCCCTGAGGCAATTTACCTGCAGTGGTTTCTCCTTAGTTGTTATTCTTAGTCTATTCCTCACAAAGGGTGGAATATTCAATATTCCCGAGTGCTGAGCGTTTCATTAAACCCTCTCTTATGCAAAGCTTTAGGTTCACAGTCTGAAAGAAATCTCTTCAGTCGTATCATCCTTTTAAGTTTCTCCTGTGCTGCCCTTCCCACTACCATTCCAGCTACACCCTTCAGAAATGCAGACCCTGTGCAGAGTTCTAAAATCTCTTTGCCAGCCATAGAAGATTTAGTGGGTCACAGGAAAAGTACCACAAAAGGAAGGGCAAAGCACGATTGTGATGTTTAGCATGGCTTGCTAATCAGTGTTTCAAAGACAGAAGAAAACAACTCAAAATGTTAACTGATGAGGGACAGACTTTTTCTTCAAATTGCTGAGTGACACAAAATGGAAAACATTGTAATGACCTGTTATTAAATTTAATACCCCAAACAGATGGTGTTCTATTTTTCCCCCCAAATGGATTACTCACCTGACTGGTAAATCATTTCTAAGCCCTTACCCCAAACCCAGTTGCCTAACTTCCACTGCATCCAAATACGAATTGGTCTGTTTCCCTTATTTTGAAAATCTGACTGTAAAATCATTCTACTTTCTTCTAGTTTAACCATTTTATTTACTTGAAGAATTAATATTACACCGAGCCCCAAACTGTCAGGAAATGAAGGATCTGCTAAATTAGCACGGTATTCCTATATCTTCTTTGGTTAAAAGGATAGGTTCTTATGGGTACTTATCTAGATTTTTCTGAAAAAGTTTCTCAAAGCTTCCATTCTAACTTCACCTTCCAGTACATTTTTAAGGACCCCCAATAAGCTTTCAGCCCTAGTTAGGGGGTTTGGGACTGCACCCTTGTACTGCCAGACGGCAGAATCCACCAGTTCAGGCTCAGCTCTAAAAATCCAGGATCCTCGAGACGGCGGTGGGTTTTTTTCCCTCAATAAAAAAAAATAGACTTTTAAGAAATCATCTGAAACTCCATTTCAAATCCTTATTGAAACCACATGATGCAGAAATAAGTCCACCCTACTTTGACTTTGAAAATATTTTATTTTAATAGTAAATAGTTATACAGTTGAAACAGTTCTATTGAAGCTCTCTATAAATAGCTAACAATTAAGAAAATAATGTATGTAGAAAAGAGATTGCATTTAAAAGTAAGAGCTGTCGGTTGTACAAGGGCCTCAGGGGCCCTCCAAGCAGAATAAAATGGTAGGTTGTCTGTACTTTGCTCAGATAGGTATAAAAGTTAAAACTTTTAGCAGATCCCTTTAGAAAAAGGTTCTCTTGTAAAATGCACAGTGAAATGTCAAGAATGGCAGGGGGAACACACACACCAAGAAAAAAAATCTGCAATCAAATAATATCTTAATCTTCATAATTAATATAAATAAATAAAGAATAAATAACAATTACTCATAAATCAACATATACATTGAGAAGGAACTCATATAGTCCTACCTCACTCAACAAAGGCGACCAAACCAAAAAGTCTTACGTGAAATATTGAGGCAGTTTCTACAGCATCTTCTGAAAATTCCCTTCCCTCCCCTCAAAAACAATCCCAAAAAGACAACAGTTAAAGGCATTTGTGGCTATACTAAAGAAAACTCTTTTTTTTAAGCAATTTGATTTGTTCACATACAAAAAGATAAAGCCAGACTCCAGTAGTTCACAAGCCATAATAAAGCTAATCGTGTGGGAAGTTCAACTTACAGCCTGTGAAATATAAAGGCATTTCTTCCTCAAGATTCACCCAAAACAACCCGTACGCTACAGAACATAGAGAGCAGAGATTGGCAGGCGAGAGCTAACCGCGTTTCTAGACCATGAACACAGCGAATACTAGGAAGAAAAACAGCTCTCCCCTCCAAGGGGAGATTTCCAACCACGAGACAAACAAGTACAGCTTTTCTCCCTTGTACAGAAGAGACTGGCTCCTGTTGCGCCAAGGGGAAAAGCGACCACGACGCAAAAGAGGGGTCTCCGAAGGGAGTCACAACGAGAGAACTGGGGCTGCCGTCACGCCACACCAAGAGGAGTGGAGACCACACGTTCGCCCCGGGTGAGAGCCCCGGCGCGACGCAGGTCTGGGGCGCGCGGGCGCGCTCTGTCCGTGGGTCTCCAAGCGAAGGCACAGTTCGGAGGGCCGGGATGGAGGGCGCGCTCTAGCAGGCCGGACGCACCGGCACCTGCAAGAGTATCACCTGTCTGTTCTCGGACGGGTGGCACTTGTTGATGTGCCGCGTGAGGCCGGGCGAGCTGTAGAACGTGGCGGGGCAGTACTTGCAGGGGAACACCTGGGCTGCGTGCAGCAGGCGCAGGTGGCGTTCCTGGGCGCCCTTGCTCGGGAACGTCTCCCCGCATACCGGACACAGGTGGCACTCGGCCGTGGCACTCAGGCCCAGCACGCCGGCTGCCTCGCCCTCTCCGGCCTTCTCCTCAGGCCCGGGGTACAAGGCCAATAGGTCGTCCGGCGGGGCCGCGGGCGGCGTGCCCCTGGCCTGCAGCGCCTGGTGGTGCGCCAGCAGGTGCTTGCGCAGATAGGCCTGGCGGCGGAACTTCCTAGCGCAGTGGTGGCACTCGCAGAGCCCGTCCTCCGAGCCCGACTCCGACACGCCGCCGGGGCTCGGCGTGTCGCGGTCGCTGCCGCCGCCCGTCGCCTCCCGCGCCTCAGCCCTGGCAGCGGTTTCGGACTCCGGCACGCGGGCGGCGGCGGGCGCGGGGCGCGGCTTGTGCCAGCGGCGGTGGGAGGCCAGGTTGGCGGGGCAGCTGAAGACCTTGGCGCACTCGGGGCAGCGGTACTCCACGCGCACGATTCGCGAGCACTTGTGCTGCGCCAGCGCGAACGGGTCGGCGTACTCCTCCTTGCAGAGCTGGCAGATGAACTCGCCCAGCGGCCGCGCCGCGCCCCCCGCGCGGCCCCTCGGACCTTCCACCGGGCCCTCCTTGATCTTCAGCCCGAGCACAGGCGACGTGGTAACCTCGTCCTCGAAGTGCAGTTTGCGGATGGCTTTGGGCTTCTTGGCGCCCGGAGCCTTGGCCACCTTGGCGGGAGGCTCGGGGGCGGCGGCGGAGGGCGCGGGCCGCTTGCCCGGGGGCCGCAGGGAGGCGGCGGGGCGCAGCTGAGGGCCGGGCACCGGGCCGCCGGCCGCCTCGGCGCCCGCTGAGAACGCCGTACCCATCTTGAGCTCGGCGGGCGAAAAGAACAGCGGGTCGCCGCTGCAGGTGCCGCTGCCTCCTGCGCCGTTCCCACCACCACCGCCACCTCCGAGCAGCGCAGCGGGAGTGGGGAAGGACTCGGCCGAGACCGGGGAGCCGAGGTTGAAGCTGCGCTCGAAGTACTTGTGCTTCTCGTGCTCCCGGCTCACTGGCCGCGTGGGGCTGTAGAGCGGCGCGGGGTGCGCGGCCTCGGGGTTGCCGAAGTGCGCGGCCCGCGGGCCCGTCTGGAGTGGCAGCGGGCCGGGCGCGCAAGAGAGAGCGGCGGCGAGCGCCTCATGGGCGCGCTCCGAGGGCTGCGGCTGCGGAAGCGGACTCGGGCCGGGGTTCGGCACTGGGGGCTCGGAGCGAGCGTCCCCGCATCCCGGCGAGAGGAGCAGCGCGCGGTCGCGGTCCTCGCCGCAGCGGACCCGGTAGGACACGAGAGTGGACTTCTTGCTGCGCTTCACCAGGAAGCCGCGGGGCATGTTGGCGCAGCCCGAGGGCAAGGCACTGTATCTGTCCCACCTTTATGCTCCGCCGTGGCGGCCTCAGTGACCCCGGCCTGTGGCACGGGCGCGGCGGCTGCGGGAATTGCGTGGCGCCGGTGGCGGCACCGCCCGGCTCTGTGCTCTGCACGCGCGTCCCAGACCCTGCGCCTGGGAGCCGCTCCCCTTTAACAGGGGGAGGGGGCCATTGTTCTCGCCTCCCGCGTTCCCCGTAGCCAATCAGCTCGCCCGCAGCTCCTCCTCCGGGCAGGGTGGGAGGCGGCGGGGAGGCAAAAAGGGGGTCGGAACTCCGGGGTCGCCCGGTAGGTGCGGCAGATGTACCTGAGGGCGCTGGGCCCCCTGCGCGCGCCCCGCAGCCGCTGGGTACGGCGCCACCACCCCGCCCTGCCCAGGCACACTCCTGGCCCCGCCTCACTTCACGGTCTGCTGCTCCTCTATGCGGAGGCGCACGTGCCTGGGCTTTGTGTCTCTCCTCCCGGGGGCGCGGAGTCGCCAAATGGGCCGGTCTATCAGCACGACAATGCACGCCCCCTCCGGCGCGGGGATTATCCGCGAGTCTCGAGCAAAATAGCAACAAAGGAGAAGAATGGCCCCAAATATGTCAGGAGGGTTCAATCCGCGAGCCGGAGCGGAGGGGAAGTTGGGCGCGCTGATTGGGTAGGGACGGTGTAGGCCACAGCAGGCGCGGGAGAGGTTTGAGTGCGGCTGCTGAGGAGAGAGAGGGGTCCGCGGAGGCACAGGAACTCCTCGTGTTGTTTGGGAAATAATCGAGAATTGAAAATAGCTGCAAAGCCTGGGCTGCGGAGAGCCCCAGCCCGAAAATGGGGTTCCAAGTTTAGGTCGAGTATCGGGCCTTGTGGCTGCAGCCGATAGTTCTGTTTTCTCCACCTAGGCGCGCGACCTGGGTCCTGGAAAGGTTTCCCTCGACTTAAGAGAAGCGGTTTGCACCGCACATCTTCAATTGCCAGAAGACGCTGCGCTACAGGGGTGAGGGGTGGACTGGTTTCGAAAAGGAACTTGAATTTTTGAACTTTTTTTTTTTTTTTTTAAGTTCAAGGAAGCTTGGTGATTGGCATCCTCGGAGGGGCCGGGTGCAGGCCTCTCGGAGCCTCCCAGTCGCCCAGGGCTGGCTTGATTTTTGGTGGAACTGGCCAAAGTCCGAAACCCGAGGTCAGCCGCTTTCGCCCCAGTGGAGTTGGTTTCAGCTCTCCTTGAAAGGCCTCATGCATTTTCATTCGTATCGGGCATTTTGTCTGCCGGTTGACATCAGATGCTAAATCAAGGGCTCCAATCAAAGTTCTAAGGAATAAAAGGGCCGCCGGTCTTGGCGTAGGCCCCCCCGGAGCCGTGCCCCCTTCACCTTTGTGAAGGAAATTAACCTCCAGCTATTGAGCGCGGGTCGCGGCCAATCTGGATGCAAAAGCGACGCGTGCTGCCGGCTGAGGGGGTAGTGGGGGGGGGGCAATCTGTCCTCTACCGCAGGCTGTGGCCTCGGAGAGGACAGGCTGCAGCCACCCTCCCCCTTCCCCCCTCGCTCCTTGCCACCAGGAAAGGACAACAGTGAAGACCGTTGGGGCCCAGACTCGGCCCTTTGCTTCCATCCTCTACGCAGCCCAGCCCCGAGGAAGCCCAAAAGGCAGCATCTCTGGGGACGGGGGCAGAACCCCAACAGCGCACAGTGGTTCTGATCGCTCGCCCCTTTGGAAACAAGTAGCAAAGTGAAGTGTGATGTATTCTGAGGAGAATGTCACTTTATTGAAGGAGAAGGAAACGGACGTTTTTCTGCAAAGCCCTGTGCACCCAGATAGATTTTGCTGAGTTTTGCTTATGCTTAATTCCACCAAAGGTATTTAATCACTTCCGGATTTTCCCTCTGAAAATACCCTGGCTTGGAAATTAAACAGAATTTTAAAATATGAGTCCACATGAGTAATAAGTTGTAATGGGACCGCTGTTAGGGTTAATCAAGTTGGTTAATCAGGGGGAAAATATTTGATGATTTTGTTTATGATGTTTTTTTAACACAGACTGAAAAGAGGAGAGTACATGTAATGGAATATATTTTGAAAGCTCTCGCCCTCACTTTAAAATGCTAAGTGAGATGAATGCTAGGTCTGCAAAAAAGTTAGGAATCCTGAAATGAGTGTATCTAAAATGTATAAAATGTTACAATCTAAAAGCAACCGATGTTATATTTCGTTGCTCTTTGAGCACTGTTTGACACTGATGATGAACAGAAGTGGGAAACGGATTCCGGGACCGTTTTGCCCAATTTTATTTTCTAATCACGAATCCCATCTGGATTGTGGGATAATAGAGCAGGGCTCGGTCAGCGGTGCCCAGCCGACCGCGGGGTGTTTGGTGCTGCATGTGTAAAGGAGAGTTAGTCACCTCGTAAGTCCTTTAAAAACAATAACACCCATAATTGTAAAGAGGGCGGAGGCGGGGGCAAAACAAAACAAAACGCCTGCCTGAATGCAGCGAATGCAAACAGGACTCTGAATTAAACCATGAGAATCCATTGAACACTATAGGGATACTGGGATTCAATGGATCCGTTTCTTTTTTATTTGTGGTTTCTAGTCTCGCCAGCGAAAATGAAATCTGCTTTCAGAAGGGTAGAGTCAAAATAAATAAGCAGCTGAAAGGTCCAATAGAAACTAATTTCATAACCCAGAGCTAGGGAAGGATCAGGCTGCGCGCGAGCGCACGCACGCCCCACCAGCAACCTCAGAGGACGTGCACTCTTGCACCTGGTCGTGGATTCCGTTGTTTTCTGCGTGACTTTATTTCTCAGAATGTGCGCGTCTGCGGAGATCCGGACATGGAGTGAAGATATTTGTCTTCCTCAAGGTAGATCCAAGCGCCACCACGCTGCGCCCCTGCGCTGGCCTTTGCTCACTGCATGTGTAACACCCGTCGGAAGAAGTTGAGTTGGGCAAACTGTGAGCGTTGATTTGCGCCACCGCCCCCACCCCCCAGCGCCCCAATCCCTTCCAAGGTAGCTTAGCTGAAGTCGACAGGCGTAAGGATCCTAGGAAGGGTCCCCGAAGTGTCCTTCTCAGGTCCAAGGCGACTCCTCCCTTTCCTTGGGGTCCTGGCCGGCGCTTTGGAAAGATGCATGGCCGCTGTTGCTTCCAGTCTTTCGTCCTCGGACAGCCGCGGAGCTGGAGGGCGCGGGCGCTGCACAGTTTTCCGTTTTGGGGTCCCAGGCTGCCGTCGGGGAGCGCGCCTGAGTTCACTGTGATCCCGCAGCTCAAGAGTCTGGCTCCAGCGAGTTTCTAGAAAGTTCGAAGCTTGTAAATGAGCGTTAAAGGAGGAGGGGAGGGGGTGAGATTTCGGCCTAGGAATTGTCCCCTGAGGTGTTCACGAGTCCAGGCAAACCCTGAACTCTGAGAGGCGAATACGAGAGTGTTCACAATCCCACCCTGCGGCTCGGAGCGCGTTTGGAGAAGCCAAGGAGGGGCGGGAGGGAGTAGTCCGGTTCCCGCACCCACGCACCCAATCCTCCTCCTGGGGTTACCGCTCTCCTGAATTTACAGAAGGCTCACCCCGGGCCCTCCGTGTCCACGAACCACGACCTAGCCTGGGCCGTGCGTTACCGCTTTAGTACAGGACAGCAAGCCCCAGAGGGGCCGAGCCGAGCCCGAGAGGGCGCCGCGCGCCGACCCGAGCCCGGGAGAGGCTTTGTGTTTGCAGGAATGAGCTGTTTTGTCAGCCCCAGGGGCACGCGAGAGACACGCGCAGCCCACCGCCCGCTGCCCCGCGCGGCCACTCGGGCCTCCGGGCACCTTTAGGGCCCCCGCCCGCGGGCTGTCGCCTTTGTTCGGCACATTAGCATAAAGCTGCCTCGGATCTCCCGTTTAAATAATTCCACACAAAAGGAGTGTGCATGAAAGAAAGCGAACAAGAGAGAGTCCGCGAGGCCTTGCCGTCCGCCGGGCGCGGGAGCGGCCGCGCTCAAGCACGTCCCTCCCCTCGAGTGTCGAGTGTCGCCCCCCATCTGCTGCGCACGCACGACTCGCCTGGGGGCGAAAGCGGTGGCTGCCGCCTCCTTTATCCTCCCCAGTGCGCCGTCGGGGCCACGGAACTCTCCTTGAAGTGCCTCGGGACCGTTTGCTTTTGCCTCGGATGACGGGGAGGGTGGCATCGGCAAAAGCTGGCAGAGGCGAAGCTAGAAAATGTGAGAAAGTCATAACCAGGGTGGCCCGCCGGGAGGAACTGCGGCGGCACCGCGCGGCTCGGATGACACTGAACGTGGCCGCACAGGGGACTGCGGCCACCTGCGAGGGGACGGCCCCAGTTGTCGCGCTCCTCCGTCTCAGAAACGGCGTCGACAGAGCCCATCAGAGAGGCCACTGCGACTCCAGTGTCCCCTCTCTTCTCCCGCCCGGGGGCGGACACGGAGGGAGCCAGGCTCCTGGCGACCACCAGCCTGACCTTTCCGCCTGGGCCTGGGCCCCCCTTTTCTTGTTCCTGCTGTTGGTGTTTGGCTTTCTGTGTCCTTACCCGGCTTCCCACTTGTTTCCTCTAGTCCTCCTTCTCTTCTTGTGTCTCTCCCATCTCTGTCCCCCTTTCCTTCCCTCCCCTTTCCTGCCTCCTTTCCTTTCGACCCTCTGTTTCTCCGCGTCTCTCCTTTCCTCGGCCCTGGTCTCTCCCTTTCTTTCTCCCCTTTCTCCGCTCACTGCCCACACCCTGGCCCGCCACTCATTCTCTCCTCCCAACTCTTTCACTGCCCCTGAAGGGAGACTTCTCCTTCTCCCTCCCAGCGTTTCCCACCCTCGGACTCTCTCCCTCTCAGACGGCCCCTCTGCCTTGTTCTCCGGGTCTCTCTCGTCTCCTCCACCCTTTGTTTTCTCTGCACCTCCCTCCTCTCTTCCCGTCCTCCTTCCCTCTCTCCCCCACACCTCTCTCCCCCTCTCCTCACTCCCACTCTTCCCTTCTGTCTTCCCCCTCCCTCCCTCCCCCCAACGCCCTCCTCCCTGCAGGCCAACGCCTGTTATTTTATTTGTCTAGAGGAGCCTATTTGTTCAGTGACGTGTGGCCTCCTGGCCGCCTGCTTTAATGGGGGACGGAGAGGCTTGGTTTCTGTGAGCATTAGCATACAGCTGCCAGCTCCTGCCCCCATTCCCGGGCTCACTTTATCCCAGCCTTATCGTCACCTCTTCTCTCCCCAGAAAACAATCAACAGCTCCTCATACACGGTGACTCTCCAGCCCCGCGCGCTCACCCTGTGCTCTTGTGTGTTCTCTCTCTCCCTCTCTTCCTCCCTCTCCCGCTTCCAAGGGTAAATATTGATTAGCTGGCTTTACATTTTATTCTCCATGCAGTGTTCCCTTTCCTTTCCCCCTCATATTTTATTTTTCCTTTGCTTTTCTGTGATATTTGGGTGTAATAACAGGAGCCGCTTGGGAAAGGAGGTGGTTACACTCTGTTGCAGTCTAACATATGCCAGGAGGTCATCAGAGGCACCGGGGAGGCATGCTTGTTGCATGCAATTTGGTAGAAACATGGAAAAATCAACTTTGATATTTTCTCATCAGCATTCTTTGTTCAAAACTATAAAATTAAAAGATCAGGCTTAGAGTCCAAGATGTCCCCAGCTCAACAGCAAATACTGAAATACATAGGCCTTCATGCATGCAACCTGTCTCCACAGAATCTATGCCTGCGCATACCGAGAGAAGTCCAAATATTGGTCTCTCTGAAACCCTTCCTTTTTCAGATCTTCATCATCAGTAAGGAGTAAATATCTTCACTCTCCCAAAGCCCTTACAACAGCCAGTTTCAACCTATGATCAACCACTCTTGGATACGTCGCTTATTCTTAGAAAAGTTGTCCCTTGGTGATGAGACGCTCATCTTCACACACACGCTGATCCATGCTGGATTCATGAAACGGCTCACTTTTTGACTGACACAATAGTTGCAATGACCTCATCTGACACATTGTGCAGACTAAAATATAATCTAGACATTTTCAAATCTTTCATGATACTTACGGAAGTCCAAGATTGATTTTTAAAAAGCAGCAAAAGAAAACATTAAATTTATGTATGACTCAGCATTAAGATTTACATTGTCATTTAGGGGTCCCTTTAAACGTGACTGGAAGCTTGTTAATGGTAATACTTGCTCATAGAAATCATAACTGTTGATGCTCTGAGGTTGTTCTGTTAATCTCCACCCAAGGGTCCCAGGCCTGTCACAGACACTCACTCCATTTGCTGATGAATTTGACCCAAGGGCCTCTCAGGGGAAAGGAGTAGGTGAGAATAGTTTCTTGAGCTGACTCACTTGCAGGCCCCTGAAATATGGTTCCATGGGTGTTGGGTTTGCAGTTTGAGGAGTAAATCAGTAATGATTGTTTTCCATTCAAGTTTCAGTTTGTACCATATGGTCAAAACTGGACCCTCACCCTAAATGACCCGTGCATTTGTGTAAAATGTACATGTAAGGAATTAGTGGGGTTTATTGCTTACTTTGCCTGCCTTAGAAAAATCAGTGTCTGGTGTGCTAGAACAATTTTGTTTTTGAGGAGTATCAGTTTGATGATAATGGATGTAGAATTCTGTAATGCCAACTATGACTTTTCCTCCTAGTAGCTGTGTTATCCTTGTAATTGTGCCAACTTTTGCTAAACATTAACATGAATGCAAAAAAAAAAAAGAACAAAAACTGGAATTGTGTCTATGAAAAGCAATTTTAAGCCCTGCTGGTCAAAATTCAGTCACAAATAATGTCACACTATCAACTAAAAAAGATACAAATACATGAAAACAATCTTATGTGTTGTTTCTGGATCCATATGTTTTCTAGTAGGCACTTAATTTGCTTTATTTATAAGAAAGAGGGTCCCTGACCCATATTACAAGTGACATGTACCAGCTCTCCCCCACCCTCCCAAGCAAAGCCACAGGCTAAAGGTCAAAGGAAATCAAGTAGATTAATTTCCCACTACTGTTTTCTAGTCTAAAACCTGCATGCGAGATAAAAAAAAATAAAAATAATCCGTGCATGAGCCCGTGTGTTACATTCTAGTTTTTTACTGCATTTGTCATGACTTGCAGCATGGTATAGAAAAGCAGGGGTTGTGATTGCAGCCTCTTCATTCAAAAGTTGACTTAAACTTTCCTACACAACCAGTCCCTCTGATGTTCAATCAATTTCTCATCATCAATTTCACTAATTTGCCATGTGGGCACACAATTTTCTTTTTTACCACCCAGGATTATTACTGTGTAAACATGTGAATAACTAATAAAATTGGTGGCAGAACATTTCAGGAAATGACACAGTCACACTCAAAGTTAAAAAAAAAAACAACACAAGTTTTACACAGTCCAATCTTCTTTTATTGCTAATATAGATTATTCTGCTCAGGAACATGCCTGGTATTAGTAAAGACTCTCCCTGACTGAGAATAGAGATGCACCGCCGTGTGCCACCTACTGGGGTGATAGAAAACGACAGGCATCCGTGGATAGGAAAAGAAAGGACAAAACCAGAGACAATGGTGGTTGGCTGTCAAACCAGGCTTCAGAGAGGTTTCCTACTTATACAGAGCGGTTCCAGACACTACATGTATACAAAACAATAATGTGGAGACCGTGGCCACAACTAAATGATGCCTGGCCATGCATACATGGGCAGGTGGTAGTGATTATATTGCAGGTAGTCAAGGATGTTCTTCTCCACCAGTTTCTTGTAGATGGTTTCCTGGAAAACTCTTTTGAGGTATTTCCTGGGCTTCTCTTTCAGGTTAATTTCCTCGTCTTCTATCTGACGGGCTAACTGTTCTATGGAAGGGAGTTCTTCCTCCTGGCAAACACAGCAAGAGGCCAGATACAGAAATTACTTGCACTTAGCCCCACCATAAGAGGGCAGTTTCACTAAAACAAAAAACATAGTGGCCAGTTCTCCAAGGATGGTTAAATCTTTCCTAGCTTTTAATATTTTCAATTGTGGCAAAATATACATGACAAAATTTACCACTTTACTCATTTTTAAATATATATTTCAGTGGCATTAAGGACATTCGTGTTTTTGTGCAACCATCACCAACATCCATCTCCAGAACTTTTGTACCCTCCCAAACTGAAATTCTGTCCCCATTAAATGCCAACTCCCCATTCCCCCTCCTCCCAGTTCCTGGCAACCACTTGTCTCTATGTCAACTTATGTCTCTACGTCAACCCAGTTCCTGTCGACTTTCTGTCTCTATGAATCTGACTACTCTAGGCACCTCACAGAAGTGGAATCATATAGCACTTGTCTTTTTGTCATTAGCTTACTTCACTTAGCATGATATCCTCAAGGTTCACCAAGCATAGTAATTTTAAGCTCTTAATTTTCAGATAAGAATGATCTGTAATCATGCTTGTTTTAAAAATAAGAAAAGTGATTAAATATTTTTACATGAAAATTTCTAGATGGTTTACTTTACTTGGTTAGAATCCCTAAGAAATAGGATTTTAAAAGTTTAGAATACATTCTTAGTAAAGTCAAATTTCATTGATATCTCTAAAGATAGGGCTCAGGGAGAATAAAGTTACATGAGGTTGAGAGTCATACACTGTGCAACTCCCTAATATAGTAAGGATTCTTGCCAACATTTATTCTAAAAATATTCAAGCCTAGAGCAAGTTGACAGAATTGTACAGTTGGTACTTGCACACACATCACCTGGATTCTTTAGCTAATGTTGCACCATATTTGCTTCATCTGCTCATGTATCTATCTATAGGAAGATTGTTATAAAAAGCACTTTACTGAGGTTTGAACTGTATGGTTTGTGAACACCATGATAATTGAAAATTACCCTAGAGGAAGAGTCACATGGACTTTGAAGTTATATTTATTTGAACTTCCAATAATTCTTTTTATTTTGAACAGAAAAAAGTGGTAATTTGCATAGCTCTACTGGATTATTAACTTATTAATAGTAAGAAGTTGTAGATAGAAAAATAATATTCAAACTACATGGGGCATAGGGAAATTACCACTTGGTTATTTAAGTGAGACACTACTCAGTGTCAGAGATTATGCGCA
Source organism: Micronycteris hirsuta (assembly GCA_004026765.1). Classification (NCBI taxonomy): domain Eukaryota; kingdom Metazoa; phylum Chordata; class Mammalia; order Chiroptera; family Phyllostomidae; genus Micronycteris; species Micronycteris hirsuta. The sequence goes on along the minus strand of PVJI01009889.1, from coordinate 23,153 downwards.
CATCCATTAGAAGAACGGTCACTGAAGTCCAGGACTTCAAATAAGCCCAACAAAGACGGTGAGAGAGAAAAAGGCAACTGATGCCCAGAACTAAATATTAGAGGTGCTTAATAATTTGATTGCCACCAGCATGTCCCCAAGGATATACTCTGCAATATATACGACTTTGTTCTCTTCTACCTTAATTTTTCAGGAGAATTGGGTCAAACAAAAGCAATAAACGTATATTAATTTTTCCCACAATAATTATTGAAGATTTGGGGCTCATGATACTGTCTTGACATTGGGATAAATAGTGTAAAGTCACAAAATAGAGCTTCTACTTTACCTAAGACAAATACTTCTCTAGATTGTAAAGAACTTTTTCTGCATTTGCTTCTTATAGTGTGACCCGTCTCTGTGACTGTCTCCCCTCTCGAAGTGCTCATCTATGACCAACCCTCTTCACAATGCCACATAAAATACACAATTCTTTGTATCTGGGTCTTTCATTTAACATGTTTTGATGTTCATGCACTTTGTAGAATGTATCAATACTTCATTTCTTTTTATGGCAGAGTAATATTACATTGTGTGGATAGTTCTCATTATTTATCCATTGATGGACATTTGGGCTGTTTATTCTGAATAGTGCTGCTATGAACATTCATGTACTAGCATTCACTTGGATGCTTATTTTTCAATTCTTTGGTTATATATACCTAGGAGTGCAATGGCTATGTCATATAGTAATTTTGCATATAAGACTTTAAGGAACCATAAACCCATTTTTCACAGCAGCTGTACAACTTTACATTCCCATCAGCAATGTGTGAGGATTCCAATTTGTCTACATTCTTGCTAATACTTGCTATTATTATTATTATTATTATTTACTAGAGCCAGACTAGTGGGTGTGACATGGTATTTCGTTGTGGTTCTGCTTTGCATTTTCCTAATGATAAATGATGCTAACATCTTTTCACGTAAACGAGTTTACTTCCAGACTCTCTATTTCATGATCTCTCTGTCTATCCTTATGTAAGTACCATACTGTCTCCATAACTGTTGTTTTGTAGTGTTTTGAAATTTTACAGAGTATGTCCTTTGACTTTTTTTTTAATATCCAAAATTGTTTTGGCTACTTGGAGTCCATTGCATTTCCATATGAACTGTAGGATTAGCTTTTCCTCCTACCAAAAAATGCCACTGGGATTTTGATAGGATTGCATTAAATCTGTAGATTGTTGTGGATAGTGTTGTTATCTTAACTAATTAAATCTTCACATCCAAGAACACAGAAGTCTTTCCATTTGTTTAGGTCTTCTTTAGTTTCTTTCAGAAATGTTTTGTAAGTTTTCAGTGTGCAAATCTTGCATCTCCTTGGCGAAATTTATGTCCATGTATTTTATTATTCTTGATGCTATTGTGAATGGAATACATACACTTTATTAGGTTGGGGCAATTCCCTTCTATTTTTAGGTTTTTCAGTGTTTTTACCATAAAAGCATGTTTGATTTAGTCAAATGCTTTTTCTCCATCAATTGAGATGGTAGCATTATCCCCCTTTATTCTATTAATGACTAATTTTCATATGTTAAACCACTCTAACATTCTTGGGGTAATTCTCACTTGATCATGGTGTATAATCCTTTTAATATGCTGCTGGTTTAGTCTGCTAGTATTCATTTGAAGATTTTTGCATCTAAATCCATAGGGGATATTGTTCCATAGTTTTTTCTTCTGATATCTTTGGCTTTGGTATCAGGGTGATGATGACATCACAGAATGAGCCAGGAAGTACTCCTTTCTCTTCTATCTTTTTTTAGGAGGAGTTTGAGAAGGATTGGTGTTAATTCTTTAAATATTTGGTGGAATTCACCAGTGAAGACATCTGGTCTTAGGCTTCTCTTTGCTGAGAGGTTTTTGATTACTGATTCAACACCTTCACTTGTTACAGGCCTGTTGAGATTTTCTGTTTCTTCTGGAGTCAGTTTTATAGTTGTGTGTTTCTAGGAAAATTGTCCATTTCATCTTGGTTATCTAATTGTTTGGCATACAGTTGTTCATAGTAATCTCTTATAATCCTTTTTAACTTCTGTAAAGTCAGTAGTAATATCCTCATTTTTATTTCTGATTTTAGCAATTTATTTCTTTTTTTAGTCTGGTTCAAGGTTTGTCCATTTTGTTTATCTTTTCAAAGAACCAACTTTTGTTTTTATCAATCTTTCTCTATCATTTTTCTATTTCCTATATCCCTTATCTTCACTAAAATTTATGTTATTACTTTCCTGTGTTAGCATTGAGTTTTCTTTGGCTTTTTTTCTAGTTCCTTAACATATAAAATTAGGTTATAGATTTGAGATCTTTCATTTTTTAAAATGTAGGCATTTACATCTATGAATTTTCCTCTGAAAGCTGATTTTGCTGCATCCCATAAATTTTGGTGTATTGTGTTTTCATTTCCATTTGTCTCTGTTTTAATATCCCATTAGAGAACTTCTTTGATCAAAGAAGTTGCTTAAGAATCTGTTAATTTCCAAAAATTTGTGAACTTTTTCTTTCTGTTTTTATTTTCTAATTTCATTTCATCGTGTTTAGATAATATATTTTGTATGATTTAAATATTTAAAATTTATTAACAATTACTTTGTGGCCTAACATATGGTCTATCCTAGAGAATGATCTGTGTGCACTTGAGAAGAATGTGCATCCTGCTGTTATTGTTGGGTAGAGTGTTCTGTATGTATGTGTTAGTTCTAGTTAATTTATAGTGCTGTTCAAGCCTACATCCTTATTGATACTATGATTATTCTATGCATTATTAAAATTGAGATAATGAAGTTTCCAGCTATCATTTCAGAATAATTTCTTCCTTCAATTCCATCAATTTTTGCTTCATATATCTTGGGGTTCTGTTGTTAGGTATAATATGTTTATAATTGTTATATATTTCTTAAAGGATTTTGAGGGGTAATTTTCACTCCACAATATTTCACTTCAGTGAATGACTCTTTGGCTTTAGCCACAGCTAAATGCAGTGCCAGTGGATTTCCTCTCTTAACATCCACAAACGGATTTGATATGTCTTATAAAATGAGCTCCTTTTTAAAATAAATGACATATAGACTTGAGGTAACTTATAATAGTCACAGACAATAGATTTTATTCCTTTCTCCTCATGTGGAAAAAGGGGAAAATTGATAGCTAAGCTCCAGGATATCATAGTTAATGGATTTTAATTTCTGAATTTCCCTGAAAACAAGGTAGAAACTGAGATGAAATGGGTTACATCAACTCAATATTAGAGAAAAGAAATTACTATTATTCTTTAGTGAAGAATACACTCCCTCTTTTCCTAGTATCAGACTCTTAATATGAAATTCCTTCATGTGTTTATATGACTACCATTTCCACCGTCAGCCTGTCTCCACCATAACTGTCACCACCAATGTTACTTGTGGTGGCTGGCACTTACTAGAGCCATTCTTCTGTGCCAAATACTTGCACACATCCTATTCTTTACCCCTTCCACAGCTCTCTGAGGTGGAAACAGCTAGTCCCTGTTCCATGGGAATCTGAGCTAGAGGCAGACACCACTGCGCGCACCACCTCTTCCTTTGGCCTTTCCCATTTGACAAAGGAAAATGTGGAAAACAGAACAATCCCCAGTGGAGGCGTTTCCCCCCAGAAGTTTTACTTTCTGAGAATCTAAAACACCCACAGGAATGGTTGGGGAGCCCTTAGTGTCTCTTCCACAAATGTCCATGGCGACTGATGACCTACTGAAAAAGCCTGCTGTCCACACTGTTCATTTATGGAAAACTGAATCAGAGCAAATGTCTGTTCATTGGTAAAGGTTGACAGTTCTCAGTGAGTGCCATGAAAAGTGAACTACTGGGTTGGACAGTTTACTTGGAAAAGTGAAGGAAAAGCTTCCCTTTTTAAGCTTGACACCTAAAACCCCTTGGCCTTGTGCAAAATGTTAACAGAGAAGCTCAGATCTGGACTTTAGAGGATCTGGGCACAGAGTTTTGATGGGGTAACTAGAAAACTAATGAATCTTTACTATGAGGCAGAAGTGAGCTGTAGAGTACATTTTGAGAGGCAGGAGGGTATCCGAGTCATTTAACGGAGTTCAGTAAACACCAGGCTTTCAATTTGGACTCATATTTCAACTGGACCTGACTTCCTTACAGCCTCAGGATGAAGTGCAGGGAACTGTCTAACCTATAGTCACAGTCCCCTCTACTTCTCTCATGTACATTTAGCTGTCAGCTTCCTACCTATGTGTACCCTAAAGACAACCGAGTTTGATTTAAATTTTAAATCTATTTTTCTCAATCTGAATCTACTTCTGATTAGTAAAATTGGTATAGTTTCCTAGCTTGAATTCTAGGAATAAAACTGAAAAGCAGGGGTTGGGAGGAGCGTGCAATGAAAATACCAAGCCACATAGTTGGACCCCGTGTGGCTCAGTGTCGTGTTCCTGTCTTTGGAGTGAGAGATCTTTGGGTTTGAAGCTTGCTGGCTACTGACTAGCTGTATAAACGATGAGCAGGTCACTTAGTCTTTCAGCTTCAGTTTTCTCCTTGGTAAAGGACAGATGATAACAGTCCTTCTGCCCACCTGGGAAGGTTCTTGTTAGGATGACAACAGAGATGCAGGACTTGCCCATACAGACAGAAAAACGAGGTGGAAGCTCAGTTGTGCTTCAGCTGGTGTCTGAGTGAAGCAGTCCATGAGGATGTATGACCACTTTTTAAGCACAGATGTTAACTTTGTCCAACTCTGGTAAGGACTCTAGTGTTGAAAGAAATAATTTAAAGTTTCACAAATATTTTACTATTTACATTGCAGAGTCAAATTTCTTGCTGAACATGGAGCCTTTGGGATATGTAGCCTAACTTCCAGTTAATTCTGTACTGCTTTGAGAAAGAAGTTTTGGTTATAAAAGAAGTGTGTTTGGACATCTGATGACTTCTCTTTACATGTTCAAACAGTATATGTACACAAATGTTTAGCAAATAGCTGGTCAGAAATTAAAGGAATGCAATCTTCATTCTTGAGGACAAGCAGATATAACTCATGTCCAACAGTGTTGGTGATATTGAAAATACAATTATTTTTGAAAAGGAAAAAGAAATTTGCCCATCGTAAAAGGATTTAAATAATCCACTCTCCCTGAATATCACCATCCATGTTTATATACTGTGTAGTTTGTTTATTTGAAGTATAGTTAGTTTGAAAAGTAAAACCATAAAGTGGGAATATAGGGAAAAGTCTAAATGATCAACAACTGTAAACTGTTTATAATTTGCAAGGAATAACCCACATATACATGAATCACTCTTACCTTCTTAGAGGTTAAGATTTGGCGCAACTCTTTCCTGAGATCAATAAAACGATCGTGAAAGAGGGCCATACACCAGGGCTCCGTGAAGAAGCTAGTGAGGGAAGAAAAGATTCAGTTAGCTGCAAACCCTCTCATTACCACTAATAAAGTATTTACCTGCTTTTTTGCCATTATAAATTACAGTCCTGGCCCCACTGCAAGCGTTTGCTCATAAAATGCTTCATGGAATAGCCTGGCCAATCAATTTTTTAAATGGATGTCCCTGATGTAAGGCCAGGTTCCATAATTACATTTAAAGTGGTTTAATTCAGAGCTAGGGCAAGACCCAGTAAAGAATACTGATTTTATCAGCATTTAAAAGCCTGAAGACCTGTAAAGAACGGTGTCTCCATTATCTGCCCTCGTTTGAGAAAAACAGATTGCAGGATTAACTGAACTGCTGCATAAACAAATTAAATTTGGGTAGACAATAACACAAATGTTGTTCATAATTAAGGTTTCTGGATTAATAATGAGCAGAAAAACAGGCCACCTCCATGTTGCAACATAGTCTTCGTACGATTGTACTGATGCTTAATTTAATCTCTTTTAGGGAAGCAGCTCTTTTAGTGTTTATATTTGCTAACTTTTCACTGAAAACTTTTCAAATAAATGTTTTCTTTCATGGAGGACAATGTGGCCAAGCTTTATTTACAGATGATTGCTAAAGATTGGGTGCATTTTTGGAATAACCAAGAACATTTATTTATTCTTGGAACAACCAAGAACGGTTATTAAACTTGTACTTTATTTAATGCTAGTGTCTTGGGACACTTCACCTCTTCAGGAGACACATCGATTACACGGGCTTCGCTCTTGCTATATGCGAGTCTGTCATTTCTATACTGTTAAAGGATGTTATGTATACGCACAGGGGAAGAAAAAGCTGGTGCCCATGCAGATGGGCACTTTCTGTTTTCTGAGGCTTAACATGAATTCTTGGGGAAGGAGCTAATGAGTCTCGGGGACTACTGAGACATTAAAAGACAAATCTAATGACAAAAGTATGTGCTATGATCAGCATGGATTCAGCTATATTAATTATTACCTATTGTCTATTCACTTAACCAGAACATGACCCAATTTCATGCTTAATTATCTACTTTGTTGTTCAGGTCATATAGTCATACCACTATTAATTCTACAAATATTTACTTCACCCCCATTATATGTTCAACACTGTTCTGGGTCCTGGGGAAATAGCAGGGACCAAAACAAACATCCCTTATATTCAAGCAACAAATAGGCAAATACGTAGAATGTTAGAAAATGAGACAATTAGGAGAAAACATAAATCAACAATGGGCAGGATGAAGCCAAAAAAAGGTTAAGTCACCTAAGACAGGGCTTAGTGAGTAAATACCTGAGGGAAAGGAGAGAGTGAGCCAGGTGGAGATTGGGGTACGAGGCTTCTGGAGAGAGGAGACAGCAGGTGCGAGGATGTGTCCAGACCACTTAGGGAGGTGGGGTGGATATAAACAAAGGGGGAGTGGTAGGAGATGAGCTCAGGAAAGTGATGGGAAGGAAGGATGCTCCTAGAGGTAGGGATGTAGTCAGATCTGTTGTGTAATCACTCCATGGCTGTCTAGCTCAGCATTTGCCTGCAACATCCATCCTATAGATGTTCATGAAATGAATGAAGAATAAGTGAATGAAATTAGTGAATGCCCATTGGTTGGTCTTTCATTGATACAGAATAAAATTGTGCCAAATAAATAGGTGACAAAACTCTACAAAATGCCCTGTGATTGGAAACTCAATGGAACAGTAGGAAAGCTGTGTGTGAAACCAGGGTTCAAGGATGGTCTTTCTGAGCCCTATAGCATGGAAGGCTGAGGGTATCAGAAAGGCTACTAATTGAAATAGAGAACTGCTCACTTCTAGAGTTACTCAAGGCCACTGAATTCTGAATGAATGCAGTCAAATCAATGGGAGTCCTAGTTATAGGGTTCTTGGCCTCTACAAACCCTTGCCACCATCCAGCATCTAATTCCTGGAGTAGACATTGGTTCGGGGCTGGCTGCCTCAGGAAGGACCAGCTCAGTAGGGTGATGTTTTGACCCATCTCAGACAGTAGTTTCTTAGATCAAAATATCAATAATACCTGAAGTCCAGACACTTAAGCACAGCTTTGCCAGGATGGTCCCCGACTCATAGGTCTAAAGAGCTTTTAGAGAAGTTTAAGGGAACTGTGGATGTACAAATCCTGAAACTTTCATAATTCCTACATTAGAAACCAATGCGCCCTTTTAAATTTGTTGCCATCCTTCCTCAGTTACTGAGATTCCCTACTGAGTGGTTCCATGCATCATCAGGAGTTCCCACCCTCTTCTTTTGGTGGTCAAGAGCCACATCCTTCTAAGTGGCATAAGTTCTGTCTCTCTGCTGTCCCCATCCAGCCCGACTCTGTTGCAACAACCCAGGTGCTGATCAGGTGGTTTTTCTGCCCATGGCCTTCAAAACTCTCACCTCTTTACTGTCTGCTTTAATGAAGGCATTCTGGGGAAACCCCACTTCCCATAGGGTCACGCTGCTGCCCACCCGAGGCTCTGGCCTGCTATCTACTGCCCATTTGCATAGACTCCATTCATAAAGCCAAACACAGATAGCCAGAGAAATAAGTGGCTCTTAATCCTCTGAAAATATCAATATAACTACTAAGCAAGTCTGCACATTGCTTGGGGAGAAGGGAGGGCATGAGGAAGTTGGATGTATTACAAATTCTTTCTTTTGCTGGCTTTGAAACTCTCCATGGCCTCTTATACCTGTATCCAGAAGAAATGGCACCTTGGCCTTTGACAATACCTATTCTCATCACACAATGTTGAACAGCTTGCTCAGTGGCTTAACAGACCTAAAATTGTGTTTCTTTTACACCCCCCACCACTGCCTCCTGTGGAAAATCATTTTGGGGTTCTTGTCATATTTTTACAGCTAAGTGCTACCAATAATATTGGAATTTGTCAGTGGCAGCCATTTTTTCATTTCTAAAATGGAAAGACGGTTGTAGAGCTCTATTTGGATTTTTTTTTTTTTTTGTCTCTCAAGAAAGAACTCTTGGGTTCCAATAAAACAAAGAGTGATAATGAAATAATACTCTTGAAACCAAACCAACAAGTGGACTCCTGAAGGCTTGTTTTCACCTTTATTGCAGTTTCAGTGGTGGTTCCCTAGAGGCAATTTCATAGGGTCGAGAAATGTTAAATGATAGTGCTCTCACACCTGGGAGAGCTGGTGCACCACCAAGAAGAGCTTCTAGGTTACTGTCCCGCCTGGAGGGCAGCTTCTGCACATCTGTCTGCTACATCAGATTACTCACAGACTGCCTCACTGATCAAGTTAAATATGTATAAAGTGAAGTAGCTGCTAAAGAATTAAAAAAATAAAGTGAAGTAGTTGCTAATTGTAGGGTGGCTATTAGATGTAAAGTGTTGTGGGTACAGGTGAAAAGGAATTGTTTCTTTTGATTAAGAAAAAAAATTGTGCCCCAAACCTACCTAATGAAGAATCATACTTGCAAGGTCTTTCTCCAGTACTTACAGAAACTGCTTATTTTGGTAGTAACTTTTAAAGTATATTTTATTGATTATGCTATTATATTGTCCCATTTTTTCCTCCCCTTTACACCTCCCCACCCTGTACGCCATTCCCTTCAGCATTTCCTCCCCTTCATTCATGTCCATGGGTCATACATATAAGTTATATGACTTCTCCATTTCCTATACTATTCTTAGCCTTCCCCTACTATTTTGTACCTACTATTTATGCTTCTTATTCCTTGTACCTATTCTCCCATTCTCCCCCTTCTACTTCCCTGCTGATAACCCTCCATGGGATCTTCAGTTCTGTAATTCTGTTCCTGTTCTAGTTGTTTGTTTAGTTTTTGTTTTTTATTTTTAGGTTCAGTTGTTGATAGTTGTGAGTTTGTTGTAATTTTACTCTTCATAGTTTTGACCTTTTTATTTTTCTTAGATAAGTCCCTTTAATACTTCATATAATAAGGACTTGGTGATGATGAACTCCTTTAACTTGACCTTATCTGGGAAGTACTTTATCTGCCCTTCTATTCTAAATGATAGCTTTGCTGGATAGAGTATTCTTGGATGGAGGTCCTTGCCTTTCATGATGTGAATACTTCTTGCCAGCCCCGTCTTGCCTGTAAGGTATCTTTTGAGAAATCAGCTGATAGTCTTATGGGCACTCCTTTGTAGGTAACTATCTCCTTTTCTCTTGCTGCTTTTAAGATTTTCTCCTGGGAGGGGAGGGGCCCCCAGGCAGCAGGAGAGACAGGCTGTATTCCCCAGGTGCCCTCCTGAGAGTGACATCGTCTTTTAACCCTGTGTGGCAATCCCTGACACACTGCTGTAACCCAAAGACATACAACGAGACAACATAAATGACAGTCCAAGACCAGCGAGCTCAGGAGATTAAGGAGACTGCACCACTGAATCTCACAGTTATTCTATCATAGAAGTTCATACCATAAACCCAGGGAGTCAGAACAGATCAATTTAAGAAACAGAGGCTAACAAGAAGAGTCTCACGAACAATGGGAAGACAAAGAAACAATTCCCAAATAAAAGGAAAGGAGAAAGCCCCAGAAAGAATGATAAATGAAACAGAGGCAAGTCAATGATCAGATATTGCATTCAAAGCATTGGTTATCAGGAAGCTCAATGAGCTCACAGAATTACCAGAAACTACAGGGAAACTACAATGAACTCACTGCAAACTATATCAACATGAAAAAGGAAATAGAAACTGCCAACAAGGGTGAAGAGGAAATGAAGAATACAATTTCTGAACTGAAGAACACAGTAGGAGGAACCAAAACAAGGCTAGATGAAGGAGAGGACTGAATCAGCGAGCTGGAGGACAAGGTAGAAAAAAAACACCCAGAAAGAGCAAGAAAAGGAAAAGAGGCTCAGAAAGAATGAACAGGGATTAAGGGAAATGCAGGACAACATGAAATGTAATAGTATATGTATAATAGGGATACCAGAGAGAGAAGAAGAAGAGCAAGGGAAGGAAAAGCTGTTTGAAAAAATAATGATGGAAAAGTTCCCTAATCTGATGACAGGAAAAAGTTACACAAATCCAGGAAACACAGAGAGTCCCAATGAAGAGGAACCAAAAGAGGCGCACTTCAAGACACATCATCATTAAAATGGCAAAATTCCAAGACAAAGACAGATCTTAAAGGCAACAAGGGAGAAACAGGAAGCAACATACAAGGGAGCCCTGATAAGGTTAGCAACTGATTTCTCAATGGAAACACTCCAAGCCAGAAGAGAATGGCAAGAAATATTCCAAGTAATAAGAACCAGAGGCCTGTAACCAAGGCTACTCTAACCAGCAAGGCTCTCAATCAAGATAGATGGCCAAATAAGGAGCTTCCCAAACAAAAGAACTCTAAAAGAATACACCTCCACCAAACCAGCTCTGCAAGAGATGCTAAAGGGACTGCTTTAAGAAAAGTGAGGAAAAGAGTGAGAGAGAGAAGAACACAGGTACAAAAAAAAAGGCAATGAATAAGTACCTATCAATAATAACCTTAAATATAAATGGATTAAATGCTCTAATCAAAAGACATAGAATAGCTGGAAGGATAAGAAAGCAGGGCCGACACATATGCTGCCTACAAGAGACCCACCTCAGGAAAAGACTTACACAGACTGAAAGTGAAGGGCTGGAGAAGAATTTTCAAAGCAAACAGACAGGGGGAAAAAAAAAAGCTGGGATAGTATACTCATATCAGACAAAATAAACTTCAAAAAAAAGGGCCACAAAGAGAGACCCAGAAGGGCATTTCATAATACTCAAGGGAAGAATCCACCAAGAAGACATAAACATTGTAAATATATATGCACCTAACATAGGAGCACCCAAATACAAAAGAAAATCTTGGAGGACTTCAAGAAAGATATTGACGGCAACACAATGATGGTAGGGGATTTTAACACCCCACTGTCAAAAATGGACAGATCTTCCAAACAAAATATCAACAAAGATATTGTGGCATTGAACAATGCCCTAGATAAAATGGACTTAACTGATATACATAGAGCCGTTCAGCCCCAAAACGCTAAATACACATTCTTTTCAAATGCACATGGCACATTTTCAAAAACAGACCATATGATAGGACGCAAAACAAGCCTCAACAAATTCAAGAACATTGAAATCATATCAAGCATTTTCTCCGACCATAAGGGACTGAAATTAGAAACCAACCCCAAGGAAAAAAACCCAAAACACTCAAACTCATGGAGATTGAATAGCATGCTATTAAACAATGAATGGGTCAAGAATGAGATTAGGGGAGAAATGAAAAAGTTTATGGAAACCAATGAAAATGAACTCACAACAACCCAAAACTTATGGGACACAGCAAAGGCAGTCCTGAGAGGGAAGTTCATAGCAATACAGGCCTACCTAAAAAAGATAAAAAACATTTCAAACAAACAACTGATGTGGGAATTCTTTCCACACACGTGAAAAAATTTAAGCCCCGGGAATTTACGCATAAAGAGCACGGCTCCACGTGAATAAATTATTCCCGTGTGGGCAAGCGTGTTTCATGTCTGTAGAAAAATAATTCTCTAATGGGAGTTTGGCAAAAATGTATCTTAAAAATTCTCTGACTTCCTGAGTCTCTCCCTCCCAGAGTCAATAGACTTAAGTTAATGAATCCATGAAATTCTTCTCTGTCTCAATGTTTTATGGTCCTAAGAGTTAACAGCCCTGGTTAGCTTACCCTCAATTTACTTGTCTCCTGTTTAATGTACTACCCTGGTGCTGTCTGCCACCGGACCTGAATTTACAACCTAATGCTCTGTACCCCAAATGTTTACCTTCCTGAGCAAACCTACCCCTTATCTATTCCCTTCTCAGGTGTCTGCATGACCCAACTGAAGACCCCTGTTCTGCATAAGCCCATGAATAATCAATCCAATGTAAATGTGTCCTAAAGCTTCTAATAAAAAGCCCGGCTGAGCTACACCCAGGGCCTTTTCCAAGATGGAGGGAAAGACCCGTGGCTCCAGACTCTTTTCTCAAAGCGTGTCTCTGGGTGAGTTTTATTCACGAGATCGGTGCGGTCCCCCCCACGGATTTTGTGGGACGAAATCCGCAACAACCTAACCCTATGCCTATAAGAACTTGAGGGACAACAACAAAGACAGCCCAGAGCAAGTAGAAGGAAGGAAATAACCAAGGTCAGAGCAGAATTAAATGACATAGAGATGAAAAGCACAATTCTAAGGATCAATGAATCCAGGAGCAGGTTCTTTGAAAAGATAAACAAAATCGACAAGCCTTTAAGGAGGCTCATCAAGAAAAAAAGAGAGAGAACCCAAATAAACTCAATCAGAAATGAAAGAGGAAGATTACACCGCATGCCACAGAAATACAAAGGATGGTAAGAAACTACTATGAAGAACTGTATGCCAAGAAATTTGAAAACCTAGGTGAAATGGACAAATTTCTAGAAAAATATAATCTTCCAAAACTCAATGAAGAAGCAGCAGAAAGCTTGAACTGACCAATAGCAGGAGACAAAATTGAAGCAGTAATAAAAAAACTCCCAACACACAAAAGACCTGAACTGGACAGTTTCACAGGAGAATTCTACAAAGCATTTAAGGAAGAGCTAACCCTTATACTTCACAGACTATTGCATAAAATCCAAAATGATGGAAGACTCCCAAACTCTTTTTATGAAGCCAGCATCATCCTAATCCCAAAGCCAGATAAAGACACAACAAAGAAAGAAAACTTCAGGCCAATCTCGCTGATGAACATATGCACTAAAATCCTCAACAAAATATTGGCAAACCGCATCCAGCAATACATTAAAAAGATCATACACCATGACCAAGTGGGATTCATCCCAGGGATGCAAGGATGGTACAATATTTACAAATCAATAAACATAATACATCACATAACCAAAGGAACAACAAAAATCACATGATCATATCAATAGATGCAGAAAAAGTATTCGATAAGGTACAGCATCCATATATGATAAAAACACTTAGCAAAGTGGGAATAGAGGGAGCATTCCTCAACATAATAAAGGCCATCTATGAGAGACCTACAGCCAACATCATACTCAATGGGCAAAAACTATAATCTTTCCCACTAAGATCAGGAACAAGACAAGGTTGTCCGCTATCACCACTTCTATTCCATATAGTATTGGAAGTTTTAGCTACAGCAATCAGACAAGAAAAGGACATAAAAGGCATCCAAATTGGAAAGGAGGAAACAAAACTGGCATTGTTTGTAGATGACATGATAGTGTACATAGAAAATCCTATAGACTCTGCTAAAAAACGACTCGACCTAATAAATGAATTGCGCAAAACAGCGGGATACAAAGTCAATATCCAGAAATCAAAGGCATTTTTGTATACCAACAATGAAACATAAGAAGCAGAAATCAGGAAAAAAATCCCATTTGATATAGCAACAAGAAAAACAAAACACCTAGGAATAAACCTAACCAAGGAGGTAAAAGACACAGGTACTCAGAAGTACTCAGTTTTCTGTAGTACTCAGAAAACTACACAACACTGAAGAAAGAAATCATGGAAGACACAAACAAATGGAAACATATACTGTGCTCATGGATCGGAAAAATCAACATCATCAAAATGTTCATACTACCCAAAGCAATTTATAGATTCAATGCAATCCCTATCAAAGTACCAATGGCTTATTTCACAGATATAGAACAAACACTTCAAAAATTTAGATGGAACCATAAATGACCCCGAATATCTGCCACAATTTTGAGAAAGAAGAGCAAAGTAGGAGGGATCACAATACCTGATATCAAACCGTATTACAAGGCCTCTGTAATAAAAACAGCTTGGTACTGGCATAAAAACAGACAGATAGACCAATGGAACAGAATAGAGAGCCCAGAAATAAACCCAAGTCTCTATGGCCAATTAATTTTCAACAAAGGGAGCAGCAGCATAAAATGGAGTAAAAATAGCCTCTTCAACAAATGGTGTTGGGAAATCTGGACAGCTACACGCAAAAGAAAATGAAATGTGAGCACCAACTCACACCATACACAAAAATAAATTCAAGGTGGATAAAAGACTAAAATATAAGTTGTGACACCATAAAAATCCTAGAGGAAAACACCGGTAGGAAAATCTCAGACATCCCATGCAGCAACATCTTCACTGATATGTCCCCTAGAGCAAGGGACATAAAGGAAAGAAGAAACAAATGGGACTTCATCAAAATAAAAAGCTTCTGCACAGCTAAAGAAAGCAGTATTAAAATAAAAAGAGAACCAACCATATGCGAAAACATATTTGCCAATGATACCTCGGACAGGAGTTTGATCTCCAAAATATATAAAGAACTCATGTGACTCCACTCCAGGAAGACAAAAAACCCAATTAAAAAATGGGCAAAAGACTTGAACAGACACTTCTCCAAGGAGGACATACAGAGGGCCCAGAGACATATGAAAAGATGCTCAGCATCACTAGCCATCAGAGAGTTGCAAATTAAAACCACAATGAGATACCACCTCACTCCAGTCAGAATGGCCATCATAAACAAATCAACAAACAAGTGTTGAAGAGGATTCGGAGAAAAGGGAACCTTAGTGCACTGTTGGTGGGAATGCAGACTGATGAAGCCACTGTGGAAGACAGTATGGAATTTCCTCAGAAAATTAAAAATGGAACTGCATTTTGACCTGGCAATTCCACTGCTGGGATTATACCCTAAGAGCCCTGAAACACCAATCCAAAAGAACCTATACACCGCAATGTTTGTAGCAGCACAATTTACAATAGTCAAGTGCTGGAAGCAACCTAAGTTCCCATCTACAAATGAGTGGATCAAGAAACTATGGTACATTTACACAATGGAATTCTATGAAGCAGAGAGAAAGAAGGAGCTTATACCCTTTGCTACAGCATGGATGGAACTGGAGAGCATTTTGCTAAGTGAAATAAGCCAGGCAGTGAGGGACAAACACCATATGATCTCACCTATAGCTGGAACATAATGAACAAAAGAAAAAAGCATGAAAAACATAACCAGAGACATTGAAATTAAGAACAATCTAAGAATAGCAGAGGGGATGGTGGAGGGGACTGTGGGGAGAAGAGTTTTCAGGAACTAGTATAAAGGACACATGGACAAAACCAGGGGGGACGGTAGAAGCAAGGGAGGGAGGTGGGTTTGGATGAGGTGGGGGGAGAAGAGGGAAGAAAATGCAGACAACTGTAACTGAAGAATAATAAAGTAATTAAAAAAAAAGATTTTCTCCTTATCTTTAATTTGGCTAATTTAATAATGGTGTGTCTTGGTGTGTTCCTGTTTGGGTCCAACTTCTTTGGGACTCTGTGAGCTTCCTGAACTTGTATGTCAATTTTCTTTGCCACACTGGGGAAGTTTTCTTTCATTATTTTTTCAAATAAGTTTTCAATTTCTTGCTCTTACTCTTTTCCTTCTGGCACCCCTATGATTTGGATGTTGTAACATTTAAAATGGTCCCAGAGGTCCCTAAGCCTCTCCTCATTTTTAAAAAATTCTTGTTTCTTCATTCGGTGCTGGTTGAATGTTTGTTTCTTCTTTTTGTTCCAAATTATGATTTGAGTCCTGATTTCCTTCCCTTTACTGTTGGTTCCCCGCATATTTTTCTTTATTTCACTTTCTATAGCCTTTACTTCTTTCTTTATTTTGTGGTTGTCCTCAGTCATTGCTGTGAACATCCTGATTACCAATGTTTTGAACTCTGCCATCTGCTAGGTTGGCTATCTCCTCATCACATAGTTCTTTTTCTGGAGTTTTGATGTTTTCTTTCATTCGGGACACATTTCTTTGCCTCAACACAGCTGTTCTGTTGGAGAGGGTGGAGACTTATGTATTTACTAGGGTGGGGCAACCTACTTTGCTGGGTTGTGGTGCTGTATGTGGGGGAGGGGTCAGAAAAGGAACAATGCCAGTTGCTTGGCTCTCACCCCACTACTACGCACTTCCCCCTGCTACCCACAGCAAATTGCATCCTTCTGGTGCTGATTCCTAGGTGGATGGGCTTGTGTACGTTCTAGGACCCAGGGGGCCCTTCTAGCAGAGTCTCCTGTGAGACTGGCAGCTTCTCTTACTGCCACAACCCCCCATAGATTTTTACAGCCAGAGATTTTGAGGCTTTATTCCTCCAGGCTGGAACCCTGGGTTGTGTGGTCTGTCTCGCTCCCTAGTTTTTCCTCCTAGTTTATCTGCAGATGAATGTGGGACTGCTTGATCTGCCAGCTGCCACCTGACTCCAGGTCCTCTCTGTCCCAGCTGCTCACCTCTGCTCCTCCTACTAGTTTGGATGAATGTTCCTTCTTTAACTCCTTGGTTCTTGGGCTTCCATACAGTTTGACTACAGTTCTGGCAGTTCTGGTTGTTTATTGTTTTTA
This sequence comes from Micronycteris hirsuta, assembly GCA_004026765.1. Taxonomy (NCBI): domain Eukaryota; kingdom Metazoa; phylum Chordata; class Mammalia; order Chiroptera; family Phyllostomidae; genus Micronycteris; species Micronycteris hirsuta. The sequence goes on along the minus strand of PVJI01009889.1, from coordinate 6,332 downwards.
AATTGGTTGTTATTCTTCTTTTGGTTGTGTGAGAAAGTGAAGTATATATACCTCTTCCCCCATCTTGGCCTGAAGCTCCAGTAGTAATTTTTAAAGGGCTCATCAAAGGACCTCAAGGCGCCCATTGTGATAATGCTGCCCTTGCCAGTCTGTAGCCCTTTGTCATTCACCAATCACAGCTCCCAAGTAGACTGGCCTCTATCCATAATTCACTTTCATGATCCCTGAGACCTTGCTTCTGGAAAATTAACTTTAAAAAAAAGTTATTAGAAGATGGAGGCATAGGTAGACACAGTGTGCCTCCTCGCACAACCAAAAGAGGAAAAACAACAATTTAAAAAACAAAAACAGCCAGATCTGATAGAAAATTGAACTTGAGTGGAAGTCCAACAACCAAGGAGTTAAAGAAGACACGTTCATCTAATATAGAAAAAGTCAGTTGCAGGCTCTCCCGTCTGCAAAATGTTGGTTAGTTTGCAGGCTTTCTTGCTGGCTGCAGGCTCAGCCACCGGTAACCACAAGCCTCCACATCTCACTTCTGTGAACAGCCTTTTGCCTAGCAACTAGCACATAAAGTCCCAAACAAGGTAGCCAGGTTAAACTTCTGCGTTAAGCCCAAGCACCTTGTTCTTTCTCTCCCAAATTAGGTAGCTAGACCTAACTTTGGCCTTTTCTTCTATAGTAACCTGCTTCTGCCACGTAGACCAGGAAGAGACAAGGCTATAAAAGCAGACCCCAACCCAACCTCAGGGCCCGGAATTTGGAGACAGCCTCCTCTGGGTCCGTGCACGTAAATAAAGGATCGTGCTCCGATATCTCTTGGTGTCTGGTCGGTTCATTTTCTGTAACATTTGGTTCCCTGACCGGGAAACCGACCTTGCACATAACGGGCCCACTGCTGCTGGAGAGGACGGGTGGCCACGGCGAGCGGCAACCTGTGAAAGAAAAGGGGGGGCACGTGCCCTGAGATTTCTCAGGCCCCTTCCACGGGGGCGCCGTTCTCCGGCCCACCGGCAGTCTGACTCCGGGTTTCGAGGGATACGGACCACGATTGATCAGAAGGCGCCAGACCGGTAAGAGCCCCGGGGACCAGGTCCTCTCCACCAGAACGCCTGGAGGGCGTAGAAGGCAACTTCGCCAGGGGGAGGGAAAGTTTAAACTCTGGAGTGCGAGTGCGCCAGCGAGTGACTGTCTGTGGCTCCACGGGCGAAAGCCTACGGAGTCTGATTGGACCCCAACCTGTGGTTCCTGTGTCAGATCATATGGCATAACGGTTGGCTGTCTAACCCGGACTCTGACCGGGCAACCTTAGCCAAGATCGACTTCGCCTCCCGAGAGGGCAGGCCAAGCGGGCCAGCGAGTGAAACCCCTTCCTTTGTCTGTCCACGTGGTCAGGGAGGACACTCTGGGCGCGGGACCGTCCGCTGTGTTAGACTGCATGCTCCAGAACTTCAGCCGTTTCAGGGGCCAGGACGCATCACTGACCCCGGAGCAGTTAAATACTTTTTGTTCCTCGGAGTGGCCTACCTTCGGTGTAGGCTGGCCCCCCCTCCGAGGGAACTCTCAACCCTTCCACCGTTAGGGCCGTCCATCTCATAGTCACAGGGAAGCCCGGACACCCCGACCAGTATCCTTACATAGACAGGTGGCGAGAATTAGCTCAGGATGTGCCAAAATGGTTTGCACAGTGTGCAAGGGAGTCGACCAACCATCCCAAAGGCAGCGGAGAAAGCCCGGGTCCCCGGACCCGCTGCCCCCGGCCAAAGAAAGAAGTCGCAATGGTCGTACTAGCCAAGCCCAGGCCCGCGATCCTGCAGGAACGCCAGCAGGGGGACGAACTTGTCCTCCTCCAGCCACCACCTTGTCAGACCCCGGCTGCGGCTACGGCCCCTCAGGAGGACTTGTTGACCCCCACCGCCTTCAGCCCCCTCTGCCGCGGCCTCCCCGGAATCACCCGCGCCCCCGACCTTGTATCCGGCCCTGCCGCGCGCCGCGGCCAGGCCCTCCCCGGTCGTCCCCCGCTTGCGGCGTCACCAGGCCCTCCAGACGCCCCTCGGAGAGGTTCAGAGCGCGCCAAGGGTTGATGAGGAAGGGACTCTACAACCGGGGCAAATTATGTATTATTATCAGCCCTTCGCCACCACAGACGTCTTAAATTAGAAGCACCAGATGCCCCTGTTCTCGGGGAAGCCCCAAGCCATGATAGAACTAGTCAACACAGCTCTGCAGACGCACTGGCCCACTCGGTTCGACTGCAGGCAGCTCCTCCTCACGCTCCTCTCTTTAACACAAAGGAGAGGCGAAAAGTCCACCAGGAGGCCCGGCGGTATCTAGGGGCCCCCGCGGGCGCGGGAGACCCCTCGACTCTGCCCGGGTGGCGCCCCGGAAGACCAGCCCAACCGGGACCCGAGCACCGAGCCTGGGCGGACGGCGCTCCAACGCGATCACAAGGCCATCTTGCAGGGCGTCCAAGCGGCCGCCCGAAAGCCTGCCAGCGTGGCCGGAGTCACCGCCGTCGTCCAGAGGTCGGACGAGCGCCCCGGGGACTTCCTCCAACGTCGGACGGGGGCTCACCGAGTCCGCGCCCCGCTGGGCCCGGAGAGCCCGCGCGCCAGTGCGTGGTAGCCACGCCTTTGAGGCACAGCCGCCCCCGACATCAGAAGAAAACTGCAGAAACTAGAGGGCTTCGCAGAGATGGCTCTCAGTCGACTTGCTGCCGTAGCTGACAAAGTATATGAAAACCGGCCGCAGCGGTCCGTTTAAAGGAGCAGAAAAGCCAGGCCGCTCTTCTTGCCGCGGCGCTTGCCCGCCCGGCTCAGGCGGCCCGCGACCGGGCCAAGGAAAGCAGAGACAGCACTTCGAAGTTGGAAAGGATCAGTGCGCCTACCGCAGGGAGAAGGGGCGCTGGAAACGGGAATGCCCCATCGGGAAAAAAGGCAGGGCCTACAAGGGGCAGCCCCGACTGCCCCGCCGGCGCCTAGCATCCGAAGCCTGGCGGGCCTGGACCAGGAGTGACGGGGACCGGGCTCCATCTCACTCGGCCCCCGGGAGCCCATGGTTAACCTAAAAGTTGGGGGCCACCATATAGACTTTATGGTAGATACCGGGGCTGAGCACTCGGTCGTTACCACCCTAATCGGGCCGCTGTCCGGAAAAGAAATCTTCATGCAGGGGGCAACCGGACTCGCTGCAGCGCCCCAAAGGTTCTGTCAAGCCCGGACTGTAGAGTTAGGGGGACATCAGATAACGCATGAGTTCCTGTGCCTCCGGGATGCCCAGTGCCGCTACTAGGGCGGGACGCACTCCGCAAGCTGGCGGCGCGAATCTCGTCCCGCCCAGGGGGAGCCAGCCTTGATCTACCAACACCCAGAACCATCGCCCTAGTCGTCCCCCGGGGGGAGGAACGCCGCCTCCATGAGGACCCTATCGCCCCAGTGGCGGACAACCTAGTCAAGGAGTTTCCGGGGGTTTGGGCCGAAGGGAATCCGCCCGGCCTGGCCAAAGGAAGAGAACCTGTACTTGTTGACCTGCACCCCGGAGCCACCCCATGATGCCTGAGGCAATACCCCATCGCTAAAGAGGCCTGGCTAGGAATAGCCCCGACAATCAACAGATACCTAGCGGAGGGTATACTCGTCCCTTGCCAGTCGCTGTGGAACACCCCACTCCTGCCTGTCAGGAAACCGGATGGTTCGGGGTATAGGCTGGTCCAGGACTTACAAGTTGTCAATGAGGCCACAGTGACTCTCCACCCAGTGGTCCCAAACCCCTACACTCTGCTCAGCCAGCTCTCGCCTGCTGTCACCCACTTCACCTGTTTAGACCTCAAAGACGCTTTTTTCTGCATTCCTCTTGCCCCAAAGTCACAGGCCCTGTTTGCCTTCAAGTGGGAGGACCCAATATCAGGGGAGAAGATCCAGCTAACCTGGACTAGGTTGCCCCAAGGGTTTAAGAACTCCCCAACCATCTTCAGTGAGGCTCTAGCAAGAGACCTGTGCCCTTTCAGGGACCGGAACCCTGAGACACCTCTCCTCCAGTATGTAGATGACCTCTTGCTCGCCGGGCAAGGGAAAGAAGACTGTACGAGAAAACACGGGCCTTACTCCAACTCCTCCAAGACCGGGGGTATCGGGTGTCACAAAGAAAGGCGCAGCTCTGCAGACAAGAGGTGAAGTACCTAGGCTTCTGGATTAGTCAGGGCCAACGGACCCTAGGGGTAGAGCGGCAAGCAGTCATCAAGCAAATAGCCGTTCCTGATTCCAGGAGAAAACTCCGGGAGTTCCTCGGAGCAGCTGGGTTCTGCCGAATCTGGATACCTGGCTATGCAAGCATCGTGAAGCCCCTATACCAGGCTACGAAAGGGGCAGACAATACCCGCTTCCAATGGTCAGATGAACAGCAGCAAGCATTCGACACCATCAAGGGCCAACTGACCACGACCCCGGCCCTTGGCCTGTCAGGCCCAGACAAGCCCTTTTCACTATATGTGCACGAAAGGGACAAAGTAGCCTTAGGGGTCCTGACCCAGGAACATGGGCCCTGGCAAAGGCCAGTGGCCTACCTGTCCAAACAGTTAGACAACGTGGCATCTGGGTGGCCACCATGTCTACGAGCTGTAGCAGCAGCCGCCATCCTGCTCAGGGAAGCTGATAAGCTGACATTCAGACAAGAGACCAGCTTACACCTTCCCCACGCCGTCCACAGCCTTCTAGAAGGGGCAGGCCACCGATACTTATCCAACCCCCGTTTGGCTCAGTACCAGGGACTATTACAGGGGAACCCACGCATGCACCTCAGGACGGTGCGGGCCATCAACCCCGCAACATTCCTACCGACTGAGGTTGGGACCCCAGACCACAGCTGCGAGGAGGTAACAGAACAAGTTTATGCTAGCCACCCTGACCTAAAAGACCAACCCTTGCCCCAATATGATTGGAAACTCTACACGGATGGGAGCAGCTTTATAACAAGTATAGGAGAGAGGAAGGCTGGGTACGCGGTCGTAACCAAAGACAGGATAATTGAGGCCGAGGCCCTTCCAGTCGGGTGGTCCGCCCAGTGCGCGGAGCTACACACCCTCATCCGGGCACTTGAGCTCAGCGAAGGGAAAAAGGCAAATATCTATACTGACTCAAAGTATGCATACGCCACCCTACATTTCCATGGGGCCATCTACAAAGAAAGAGGACTCTTAACGGCAGAGGGAAAAGAAAAAATAAACAAGAAATCCTCCGGCTTCTAGAGGTGGTCTGGGCGCCCCAACAAGTAGCGGTAATACACTGCAAAGGCCACCAAAAAGGCTACACAGAGGAAGCGGAGGGCAACCGGCTCGCGGACCAGGCAGCCAGAGCGGCAGCACAGGAATAGCCGCCCAGGGCGGCCACGATAGGCCTGCTCCTTGGCGCCCTCCCTCTCAAGCAGGACTATCACCCAGATGAGGACAAATGGGCCCGCCAAGCCCAAGCCTCAAGGACCCAGGAGGGACTGTGGAAGCTTCCGGACGGGAGAATCTTTATTCCCCAAAGCCAGGCAGGGAACATAGTTCAGAACTGCCATAGCCTTACCCACCTAGGAAAGACCAACGTGAGTTGATTGTAGGAAGATATCTCTATATCCCCAACCTAGACTCCCTGTGCGCAAGCATAGCAATGCGGTGTCTCACCTGCACCCAACACAACTCTAGCACTCCCCGGCGACCTCCCCCAGGAATCCAGCACTCCAGGACGCTATACTTTGAAGACATACAGGTTGACTTCACCGAGCTAAAGTCCAGCTGGGTTTATAAGTATCTCCTAGTCCTAGTGTGCACATTCTCAGGGTGGGTAGAAGCTTTCCCCACTAGGACAGAAAAGGCACGGGAAGTCGCTCAGGTACTACTTCGAGAAGCCCCACTTAGGTTCCCACTAAGCCTAAATAGTGATGATGGGCCAGCCTTTGTTGCAAAAATTATCCAAGACCTCACCCAGGCCCTGAGAATAAAGTGGAAACCACATGCCGCCTATCACCCTCAGAGCTCAGGCAAAGTAGAGAGAATGAACAGAACCTTAAAAGAAACTCTAGGAAAGCTATGCCAGGAAACCAGTCTACCCTGGACAGACCTCTTACCATTAGCCCTCCTCCGAGTTAGAAGCACCCCCAGTTCAGCTGGTTATATGCCCTATGAACTAGTGTATGGGAGGCCCACTCCCCTGGCCCGGATAGCCAGGCCCGCTGATCTGGCCACCCTTGGAGATGCTAAGCAAACCACTTACCTAGCCACCCTAGGAAAAGAACTAGAAAAAATAAGAAAAGCCCACGTTGGGCAAGACCCAGTCTGCACAGGGGGGCCAGCC
>PVJI01009888.1:0-63113 GCA_004026765.1 Micronycteris hirsuta | reverse complement strand
CACACACACACACACACACACACACACACACACACACACACACACACACACACACACACACACACACACACACGCCATGCTTCAGTATGGAATGAGGTAAGCTGATATGAATGAGATTTAATGAGGTAGATGGTGGTAGAAGAGGAAAGTGAGTTCGGATTATAGAGAAACTGATTTAGGGACTAAGATGAGGGGCTAGAATCATCTGCCATGGGAGTGACATTAAAACACAAAGCAGGAGCCCTGGCTGGTGTGGCTTAGTGGATTGAGCACTGGCCTGTGAACCAAAAGGTCACTGGTTCGATTCCAAGTCAGGGCACATGCCTGGGTTGTGGGCCAGGTCTCTAGCTGGGGGAGTGTGAGAGGCAATATTTTTCTCCCTTTCCTTCTCTTTAAAAAGTAAATAAATAATTTTTTAAAAATCACAAAGCAGGGTTTCCTAGGGTTTCACTGTCCTTTATTTTAGCTTCATTTCATAATATTTGAATGGGGTAGTACTAGGCCATTCTGGGGTCTTCCCATTCTAGTTTTCAGTTCCTGGGGTATGAGTGCTTGGGACTTGCTTCTTACACTATGGAAGAAATATATGTGAGGTCAAGCTGGACTAACTAAACAGGGAGATAAGGAAGCCTGGCAGGTGAAACAAGAATTTAAACTACAGCACAACAGAGTACAAACATGGGCATCCCTACTACCAGAGAATACTTCAGGGTCAGTACAGGTTCTATTCATGAAGAGCTCAGCACAGCTCTCCTTAGGATATTAAGGAGACTTTTAAACCTAAAATACTGAGGTTTCATTTAGAATAGGATTTGATTCTCATGCTGATGGCTTGGATGGCTCCCAAAGGCAAAACTTCACTCACATTCTAGTTGGTACCAACATCTACCTGTCCAGCAGCAGAAGGAGAAAGAGAAAGATCTTTTACGGCATGGAGAACAAAGAAAATACTGGAGAATTTCTGTGCTTTATGGCATAGATACTGCAGGGGTCTTGAGTGTTATTTCCCTTCCCCCCAGCCTCAACACATAAATATGTTTATGGACCAATATAGTCACATGAGCACATTCAGTCAGACTACGGTGGGAGCTGTGATCTTTTCAAGCTCCATACAGATACAGTGAGCAAACTGACCTTGTTAACTACACATGATGTAGAGGGGAACGGGGTACGGCAGAAATGTGGAATGTGCTAAAAGATCCCGCTGACAATTTTCAGAAGGAAGAGGAAGAAATATATAAAGCAAGAATCTCCCGGACCGACTCTATGAAGAGCGCTTTGGCCAGTCTTCACCCTCACTCTTCTCTCCCCAAAACTAACAAATGAGAAATGAGGACGAGAGTGGCATGTCTTCAAAGACAGATCTCTCCTGCCACCCACAGCACAAGAGACATGACTGTACTTCCAGAGCCTGTTTGAATCTGAGAGAAGGGGCTCTGGCACCGAGTGGTGACTCACCTGTGAAATCATGTGATTGTTCAAGGGTGGCTGTTGCTGAGGCGTGGGTGGGAGAGCGGGAAGCTGCTGCTGTTGCTGCTGCTGCTGCTGCTGCTGCTGCTGCTGCTGGGCAGTACAAGGGAGAAGGCCCCGGACAGACTGGGGTGAGGTGACCTGGTTGCACACATCTGGGGCACCTAGTGCCATACCTAAGGCAAAGAAGAGACCCCCCAAGAGCTGTAAGCATAAGTCACAAACAAACCACCCCTGGGGGGCCCAGTTGAAGGGTTGCAGTCTTTTCTCGCCGTTTCCCCTCACTCTCCTGTCCATTTCCCCCACGTCTCGGGAAGATCCACATATTAGTACAGATGCATTTCAGTGGCCTGGATAATGGAAGTCCTCATTTTAGCAGGTTCCTGCTCCCTAAGGGCAGTAACCACCTTGACTGTGAATGCTTGGTTTTAGAATTGAACAAAATGGGAGGCTAAGTCACCTCCCCCTGAAGTGCCTAGAATCTGTCCATCATGATTAGATAGCTGAAAACATGAATGTTTGTTTCCTGAAAGGTAGAGATTCCTAGTCCTTTAAGAGACCTGTCATCTCTGATATCTTCTCAACATGCATCTCACAAAAGCTGCTGAGAAGGCAGCCTTGTCTCTCCAAGTACATGCCTATCTATACAAATACACCCAACTTTTGCCTATTTTCCCCATTTCCAAGCTTTCCAAGTCATGCATGTGTCCTCGCAAAGCATTTTTACGGAATGTCTTATGTGCCAGGCATTGTATAATGAACGGAGGGATACATCACTGACATGAACAAAGTTGTATGAAAGCAAAGGCAAGAAAGCAGTAACTCCTGGAAGGGTCAGAGGGAAGGGTTTAAAAGGAGATGGCAGAAGAGATGGGTTTTTCTTTTCTTTTTTATTTTAATTTTTAGAGAGAGGGAAACGGAGGGAGACAGAGAGGGAGAGAAACAGCAATGTATGGTTGCCTCTCACATGGCTCCCACTGGGAACCTGGCCTGTAACCCAGGCATGCGCCCTGACTGGGAATCGAACCGATGACCCTCTGGTTCCCAGCCTGCACTCAATCCACTGAGCTACACCAGCCAGGGCAAGAGATGGGTTTGAAGGATAAACAGAAAGCGTGTAAGACTGAAAGGGGACAAAGTTAATGTCATATCTAAGAAATTGTTGGAGGGCCAGAGGAAGACAGATATCTGGAAATAAGACTGAGATGGCAAACTAGAGCCAGGAAGTTATGCTATATTAAGTAATTTGGATTATGCTATGCAGGGAATGCAAAAACATGAATGTTTAAAAGAAAAGAGTGATTTGATTAGATCTATGTTACAGACTTGTAAACTGGCTTTAAAAAGGGCTGAGGATAGAGTAGGGAAACCAGCTTGGGGGCTAGTGTCATAATAAATAAGAGAAAATAAAGGTCTGTGTAAAGGCAGGGAAGGGCAGCAGAGACCCAACAGTTAGAGGCAAAATCTTCACCATACTTTCTTTAAAAAAATTTTTTTTTTTGCCCTGGCTGGTGTGGCTCAGTAGATTGAGTGCCGGTCTGCGAACCAAAGGGTCACCAGTTTGATTTCCAGTCAGGGTACATGCCTGGGTTGCAGGCCAGGTCCCTAGTAGGGGGTGGGCACGAGGCAACCACACATTGATGTTTCTCTCCCTTTCTCCCTCGCTTCCCCTCTGTCTAAAAATAAATAAATATGCCCTGGCGGTGTAGCTCAGTGGATTGAGTGCGGGCTGCAAACCAAAGGGTCCCCAGTTTGATTCCTAGTCAGGGCACATGCCTTGGATGCGGGCCAGTTCCCCAGTGGGGGCCACGTGAGAGTCAACCACACATTGATATTTCTTTCCCTCCCTTCCCCTCTCTCCAAAAATAAATAAAGAAAATCTTTTAAAAATAAAAAAAATCTTAAAAAAAATTGATTTTTAGAGAAAAGGAAAGGGGGCAGAGAGAGATGGAGAAACATCAATTTGTTGTTCCACTTATTCATGCATTCACTGGTTCTTTTTTTTAATAGTTTAGAAGTTATTGACTGTACTTTCTTTTCCATTACCATTCAGTCCCCTTACACCCCCCTCCCCCCACACTGGTTGATTCTTGTATGTGCCCTGACTGGGGATCAAACCCCACAGCTTTGGTATATTGAGGCATTCTCTAACCCACTGAGCTACCCAGTCAGGGCACTTCACCACTACCGATGTCTTCTGAGGATAAGACCTAAACAACTCCTAGGATGAGAATCAAGCAATCCTTCACAGGCAGGAGAATGGTAAAACAAAGGTCCATCGGGCACAAAGAGCTAAATCTCTCTCTGCTAACAGTCCAGTGGAATAGATGGGGAAGGGTACCCAGCAGATCAGGAGAGCTGAAAACTGGTTTACGGGGCTGGCACACGTGCTGCTTCTCGGTGACTGAGCTCAGAGAAGCCGGCACAGCAGTCTTCTCAAAGTTTGAGCCTATTGGCTGCTGCCAGTGAGTTACAAATAGTTAAACTCTAAAGGTGCCATGGAATAAAAGCAGCTATCATTCTCATCTCAGTATGTAACCTGACCTTGGGCTGGTAGGAATGTCCCACCTAAGCTAGAAATCAGATAAAATAGCCTAATCCCAGTTAGTGTTTTTCAATTAGGAAAGAAGGTTTGAAAGAAAATCAGAGAGGGGACTCCAAAGGACAATGGATTCATTCAAGAAATAAAATTTCCCCTCATTTGGCTGTGTTAGGTTTCTAAGACATAATATTGAGACAAGTGTTTTGTTAAAAGTATCAGTGATATTTATTATTTATTATTTTAAAAATAAGTTTATTGACTTTAGAGAGAGAGGAAGGGTCGGGGAGAGAGAAATATCGATGTGAGAGAGAAACATCCCCTGGTTGTCTCCTATATGCACCCCAACTGAGGACTGAACCAGCAACCTAGGTATGTGTCCTGACTGGGAATCAAACCTGTAACATTTTGGTATACGAGACAGCACTCCAACTAACTGAGCCACACCAGCCAGGGCAAGTTATCAGTGATATTGTATACAAGACAAGCAAGAAATAACAGGCATGACACACAAGGTGAGAAACTGTACCTGGCCTGGAGATCCTTCCTGCACTGCCACTTTTATTGTTCCCGATGCTGTCACCCCGGGTGAGGATAGAGATTCCGCTGAAACTGCTGGCTTTGGTAACAGGGGGCCGCATGCTCCGAACAGAGCCGTCAGAGTCCGTGCTGCTCCAAGGCCTTGGCTCCAGGGATTTGAGTTCGCTGTCTGTGCTGCTCTGGCGGCTGCTTGAGGTGCGGCTTAGCCCCTCACGGTTCCCCCTGCAGAGACCACAGTGGTCAGAGCACCTCCCACCTACCACTTCTGCAGAAGGGCTAGGAGAGAGTTCATTTCTATTCTTTCAATAACAAAGAAGGGGTGAAGACGGACACTAACTTCTTGTTAGTTGGCTGGCCCACCAAGAGTTGATGAGAGCAGACAGAACAATATCCACTATAGTAACAAAGAGCACAGGGGCAAATCTGGAAGACAGTGTACTGGCAACTAATTTAATACATCAGACCAGAGGTGGATGGGAAGCCACACACATGATGCTGAGATTGGCTGTGGTCTCTTCCCCCAACCTCCAACTGCAGGGACTCCACACATGCAGGAAATAGTGGGGAGCGGAGAGGCATACCAGCTCTTTCTGGAAGTTCCTAAAACAAACGGACTCCTGGGAGTTACCAGTGCCAGAAGCCAGGAGTAGCCCATGACATGAATAAACCCACAACAGGTCTTCTATATAACATGCCGAAGCCAGCAGAAGTGCTTCTTACGAACACTGTCCCAAGGGTGGGAAGAGGAGTACGGTGCACTAAAGGGCCCTCTGGGAAACTCACTGGCATAGTCTAGACTTGACCTAACCTGTTTTGTGGAAATTCTGTTGGTATCTGGGAACAACTGGTTCCAGGGTCTCTAAGGACCGAAGTCCTCCACAGGATCAAGCAACTATACCCTTGGGACTCAGGATGGCAAGCAGCAGGGGGCTGACTGTGCCTAGTTGCCTCCATATTAATAACCCTGTTGCCCTAGGCAAGGCACAAGACTATGGAGAAAAGGGATCTGTCCTCTCTTATTTTGCTCTAGAAATATCAGGGTTGTCCTGATGCTATAATTACTGCCTGTGTCTATAAACTGCTATACTCAAGGTAGACAGCATTGGCTTGAAAGTCTTGCTGAGCTCTTACTGCTGCTTAATAAGCAACCAAGAACCAGAAAATTTCCTTTCACATCTCCCACTCCCAACAATGGATGACCTAAAGAAACCAAATGTCAACAATTACAAAGATTTTGGTGTGTATACTGGGGAACAATTAAGCAAAACGCATAGCAGCTCGGACTCCCTCTTTTTCACCACCATTCTACCTAAAGCAAATAGAAAACCCCATCCAAATTCCCTTAGCTTCAAAGACACTAGGCTCAGAGTTATTCTAATATATAAGGTATTTTTCTTAAGGGAGTAATATTAAAGAAAATACCTTTCTTTGAGAATATCTGCTCCAAAGATACTACAGAAAAGATGGGCAAAATCTTTGGTAGGGTCGCTATTTTAGTTTTTAGCCAAGCCAATCATGGTGAGCTAACAACACACCAGCACAGGAGGGCAGGAACATGCTAATTCTTCTCTGAATCCCATGTAGATTCATATGGGACCTCAAAGCTTCTCTCTATATATTTAGAATAGAGGACTAGAAAATATTCCTGGTTCCCCAAAACTTTACCCCCTTTTCTTGGGGATGTCAAAGTAGAATGGGAAACAAGAAAGAAGTATAAATGAGGGGGTCTCCAGGAACAGAACCAGACCCCAAGAGAGAGGCAATAGCTCTGTCTCAATGGACAAAGGCAAGTCTACTGAGAGGACTCAATAAAGAAGTGTGTGTATTTGTGGGAATAATGGGATACAGCACTGGCAAAGGATGAGGCTGCTCATCAGACAATAGAGCTTGAATTCTGCAAAAAGTCCTAATGGCCTTTTAAACCTAAATCAAATATTGCAGTATCTATTAGGACGATTCTCCCATTTACTTTTTCTTTCTACCGGAGGACAGTGAATGAATCAACTTTAAACCAAACATGCAGGAAGCTTGGGCTGTAGAGGCAGCACTTCTGTACTTATCTAGTTCCCTCCCCCAAGACAGTGATGGCCAAGTGCTCAAAATGTGGCTTGTCTGATGATCTTCTGACTAACCTGAGAGTTAGAGAATCTCAGTTGAGTCTTGGCCAGGAAAAAGATCAGTTTTCCTTCCCTACAACTAAACCCAATCTCTAGTCATGTCTTTCCACTTCACTAAAAATAAGACAGTTAGGGAAAACCACCAAACTCATTGCTGAGCATTGGATTGGGTTGTGCGTGTTAAAGAGAGGGGGGTGAAGGACAGAGAACATTCACACTCACACTCCTGTGAAATCAAAGCTGACTTAGTTTTTACAAGTATATTTAGTGCTATGAAAAGTTCAGTTTATTGCATCTAGGGAGTGGATAGAGAGGTTTGTGGAAGAGGTGGCAATAAATATCAGTAACACTCATTGTGGCTTACTTATCAGTGGAGTAGAGTCTTTCAAAGAATGGGGAAGTTGCCATAGTTATTGCCAATTGTAGATGAGTAAATCTGGTATACTGGTATTTGTTTCACAAACTTGAGAATAAAAGTATAAAGCAGTTAAAGATGATCAGCTTCTAATCATTAGAGTTCTGGACTAGTACCCAAATAGAAAAAGAAATACCCCCTTAAGAGTTCATGGAACTGCATTTAAATGACCTAGATCTTTAATCAAAACTCACTGTAGAAAGCAGCAGCATAAAAGAGGACTGGATAGGAGAGGGCTGCACCTGCTCACCAGATCCTTCAAGATACTATCTGCGCCCTGGCTGGTGTAGCTCAGTGGATTGAGCGCGGGCTGGGAACCAGAGGGTCCCGGTTCGATTCCCCGTCAGGGCACATGCCTGGGTTGCGGGCCAGGTCCCCAGTGAGGGCCATGTGAGAGGCAACCATACATTGCTGTTTCTCTCCCTCTCTGTCTCCCTCCCTTCACTCTCTCTAAAATAAATAAATAAAATCTTTAAAAAAAAAAAAAGATACTATCTGCATAGTTTGATATAGTTTGATGCTCCACAGCACTAAGTAAACCTGAATTAGGGCTCTGAATGGAACACTACTCAAATAGGAAGGGATGATGTTTGTAGAGAGCTGGTGTGGTATGGTGAAACGTACACTGGAAAAACAGTCAGTCCCAGTTTTGCCACTAATAGCCCTGGAAAACTTGGGTTGGCCACTTAATCTCTCTGCTTTTGTTTTCTTACATGCAAATCAGTTTATCAAATCAGGACTGAATTAGACACAGTATACTTTAGCAATTGTAAAGCACTATGCATGAAGTCACACATAGAAGTTAGTTTAAAACTCCTTATTATAGGTATTCTGGGATGATTTTTGACTCTGAACTGTGCAGTATGAAACAGGAGTTAATTTTTTTTAAGAAAGGGTACTCTATCTTGATTACCACCACCAGTGTAGGGTACCCTCTGCCCCCTTAAGACTTTCAGATGGACCTCAGGGTGGGATAGTCTAGGAAAAAGATATGGAAAGGGAGAGAAATCCTCCATCCCAAGAATGGAAAATCTCTCTATCCCAATCTGCAGATGGTGTGACTAGCTTTACAAAGGACAACAGGGAGGGGACAACTGAAATACTGGGGGTGAGAGCTCTAACTAATCTGAGTTAGTCAGGCGCTATCAAGTTTAGGATTCAACAAAAGAGAAGCCCTTTGGAAAGGGTTAGACCTGAATTCTGGTATTAAATACTCAGGTTTTCTGTGCTCTCTAGTTTCCCTAGAGTAAATGGGAAGAACATACTTAAAATGAGCTGGTGCCAGGACAGGGTCTTAGAGTAGTGTCTCTCTCACCACCACCTCGTGCACCCTGCTGGGGTGGAGCGGAGAGACAGTAAAAGGGAGGCTCTCGCGACTGCTGTGAATGGGGAGTACTCGACACGGGAGAAGTTAATACGGCGACTTTCACCAATGAAGAGCAGCAAGTCATGGGCAACCGTGCGAAGGACATGCTCTAAAGCTGGTCTAAGGCAGACAAGGCCTTTCTGATGTCCTTGTGGTGCCCCAGAAATGGGTCATCTTACCAATTACAATGTTTCAAAGAGAAAACGACAAAGAGAGGTGTTTGTATGTGTTTTTATACATATGTTTGTATTATTCTTTCTTAAAGATACAAAACATTCCCTATCATCCTGAGTCAGGGCTAAGCTCTTCACATCTTTCCACAGATTCAGAAAAGGTAGCTTAGAAGACACCCATTCTTTTACCTTAATATGTTGAAATCCTCCAAAAATGCCCAGTTCCAGCAAATTTCTGGGAAGAAACTGTACCTATCCCATGTAACTATTTGGTCCCCTTCACCACCTATCTAGAACTTAAAATGAAATCAGCAACAATAAAAATAAAGTCACTGAGCAGAAGCCTTTGTCTTAATGAGGAAAAATATCCAATGTTGCAAAAACCACAGATTGAATTATTCCACAAGCAGCCATGCATGGAGCAAACTCACTCCGCTGAAAAGATTACAGCAAAACAAAACAAAATTAAAAAAACAAAACAAAACAAAACAAAGAGAGATATAGATTACACAGAAGTACCTAAAAATCTGCCTTCTCTTGTGAGAGCTAGAAGAAAAGGCTTCTTTGGAGAGTCTGTTGGTTAACATCAAAGAAAAGCATCATTACAGGATTATATTAACCTCACTGACAAAGCTCAATGAGAAGCAGGGAACATGCTAGGTGGTACTAACCTGATGTCATTTAGATATCCGTTCTGGCCAGTCTAGGTGAGGGGGAGAAAACGGAAAATAACTTATAAGAAAACAGCATGGCATAACCGAAAAGGGTGTCCATGATGCTATGAATACCCAAGGTCCTCAAACCAAGCTCACCCCCCAACAGGGAGAGAGGGAGCAGGGACAGGATGACCCACACCCACACACCCAATCTGACTTCTCACCTTTAATGGGATAGAGCATTAAGCACTATTAGCCTTCTCAGAAGTTTTAAAAAGAGAGGTTGATAAAGTTAGAAGTATGGAAAGGAGGAAGAAGAAAGTATTAACCTAACTATTATTTCCTTTTTAAGCTCTCAATTTATTCTCTCTTAGAGGTAAACTGAACATAATAACTGGTGTGCTAAGGTAAAGAGTGTGTTCAAAGAAAGGGAAAAGGGAGACAAGAGAAAGAAATTCAGTTGTTTTAGAAATTATCCTCAATGACTATTCCATCTCTGTCCTCCACACTGGCCAAAATGAAAGACATTCTGACCTGAGACCCAAGGAGAGTAAGAAATTAGGGAAGCAGGTACTTTTTAGAGCCAAAAAAATGAGAAAATTAAAAGCCTAAAACATTCCTTTTGGGAATCATTTCCTGACAAAGCCACTGAGCTGAGTGAAGTAAGCATTCTGGTGGACTCCCATGCCTTAGAAAAAGGTACCAAAAGTGTCCATCTGCTGAGCAGAGGGGGCTCCACACAGAGCAGAGCCTGTACAGGGGCAGTTTCCCCCACACGGCTCGGGTCCAGAGAAGGCTGCAGCGCTAGCATTTCCATCCAAACACCCTTCTCGCCACTTCCCTCTCTGCGTGCACTGTGTCCTCCTCCCCTCTGCCCCAACCTGCAACCCCACCCTTCATCTCTCCCTTTGACTGGCCAGGTTCCTCTCCACGTGGGAATCTTTGGGGTATGGCGGGCTTTGGCCTTTTTCCCTTGTCCAGACCTTCTGGGATTCCTGATGCCTCTACCACAGCAAGATGTAGGAAGTGCTGAAAGTGATAAATCCTCAAGGATTTAACAAAGAATATGCATATTAGCAGAGGCTTGAAAGACTAAACATCAGGAGAAAAAAGGAGAGGAGAGCTAACTTTGACTTTGTTATCATTGTAGGTAGACAAATTCCAGTGTTGTTCACAATTAGTCCCAATACATTAAAAGTTGCTTGTACTTTCAGAATATCCGTGGCTTTGCTAATGGCTGGCATGGCAGGACAGTCATTTTCCACGTGTCAGTGAAGCAGAGGTGCACATCACAGATTGCTGTGCTCTGATGTCACTGGTACTTCTTAATCCAAAGAGCTTAGAGCAGAGCAAGCTAGTGAGAGGCAGTTTCCGTTAGGGGTTAAGAGCATGGACTCTGGAGCCAGACTGACTGAATTAAAACACCAGCTCTTTAACTAGTGGTGTGATTTTAGATTACTTAACCTCTCTCTGAGTCCCACATGTATAAAATGAGGAAAATAATGTAACCTATCTCATAAGACTAGCATGAGGATTAAATAATTTATGCAAAGTGCTAAGAAGAGTGT
This sequence comes from Micronycteris hirsuta, assembly GCA_004026765.1. Taxonomy (NCBI): domain Eukaryota; kingdom Metazoa; phylum Chordata; class Mammalia; order Chiroptera; family Phyllostomidae; genus Micronycteris; species Micronycteris hirsuta. The sequence goes on along the minus strand of PVJI01009888.1, from coordinate 52,269 downwards.
CTGAAAGACACTAAGTACTATATAAGTTTTTGCGATTATCATCCACCAACCTGCTCTGTCCGCAATTCAGGGTCACCACTGGTCACAGCCATGTACAAATGACCTCTCTCCTCTCATTCCACACAACTGGTGTGCAGGTAAAGGTTAGAGAACCTCTTTGGAGGATTATCCAATTATCCTGATTATATAATTAGAGGACGGATTTTCCTGACTCAGAATGTAACAGAAGGTAAGACGATTCCTTCTTTTTGGACTTTGGGCCAGAAGGTTTGTCATATATCTGTCCCCAGTGAGGATCCTTGGAACACTTGGGTCTCCTGAGACAGGGGAACAAGTTCACAGAGGAGGTCAGTTTTCTTGAAGCTGGAGACAATGTTTTTCTGAGCTAGGTGATGATGAGTGCACACACAGTCTTCCTGACAGAGGGGAGAGTGGAGAGTGTTGTCTATCTAAGTATGTGGATTAGAACCGGCCATCTTTTGACAATAATGGGAAGCTGGCTCTTCCTCCTTTGTTTGCTAATTTGAATATAAGATGGTGCTGCTATCTGGACCCTACATTTTCTGGAGATTTGTTCCTCTCTTGCCTATCCACAGCCTTTCCTGAATTTCTGCCATATTTCTCTTCAGTCTGGTAGGCAAAGGCCACTAGATACAGACGGGTATCAAGTATATTTGATATGGCCCACAATTCTTAAGAGTAAAGTTGCCTACAATGATTCATGTTGGCTTTTGGCCCAAGGAGCCAGTCCTATTCTAAGAAGCAAGTTAAGAAATATAGCAAGAAAGAGACTTTCTGTTCAGGCAGAGACTGGAGGGCCTAGTGAGCGGTACCTTCTGTGCATATGGAATGTGGAACTCACAGAATGGATGCCAGACCTGTGCTCTAACAATCACCGACATATCCTAAAAACGTGGCCGGCCAAACAAGATGAATGTATAGGCTGTGTGGACACTAAGCCTTCCACTTAGAAGCAAAGACGCCTAGAACGAATAGTGGAAGTGAAAGAGGGTAAGTGGGAGAAAGGTTTGACAGGCAAGATTCAGAGCCCTTCCATAAGCCCTGCCAAAACCATTTCTATTGTCCATCTACTCATCTCCACCAAATTCAGCCACTCCATTTGTTCTCTTTATATTCCATACAGTATAGCATGTATTAAAAACAATACAAATAAAAACCTGCAGCTTCCCATTAAGCCACATTTAATTTTAGAGATCAAATCTGGAGCTGGCTGATTTTGGTTTTAAAAAAAACACACAAAACAACACATTTACGGAGGGTTCATTCCATTCACAGTTCCAAAGATTAAGAGCTAAAAGCTATGGGCTGACAACTCTCAGAAGCTACACTTACCTCTCGGGCAAATATTCTCTCTCGGACCCTTTGATATTCCTCCTCTCTCTCTTCTATTGACTTGCTCCTCCTTCCATCCTGCAATGGAACTCTGATCTAGATCGATGAGCAGAATTAAGCTAGTTAAGTTCTCCTCGTACTGCAAGCTCACTGCACACCAGCAAGGAAGAGAAACCGGGAGAGTTTATAGTTGCCATAAAAAAAAAATGGAAAAAAAAAAAGAAATAAAATTTCCAGTGTTGAACAGGTTTCACTGGGTACATCTGACCATGCAGTTTGGGAGATCAGGTTTTCTGGCAGGCGAGAATTCTACCACTGAACCACCAATGCATTGGAGATCAGGTTTTCTGGATAGTTGGGACCTCTCCATCTCCCAACCCCCAACCCCAGAGTATCAAGAACAACAACTATTTATAAGGATTGGGTTGCTTCCTTATAGTAATCAGGTACTCTCCAATCAGTAAGGATCAAAAGAATAGCTGAGGGAATAAACAACACTGCTCTGAAGGGAAAGCAAGGGAAAGGAGAAAGTTAGAGGGGGAGAAGAAACAGATATTTAGCAGAATTGAACGTAAAGAAGAGTTTTACGGATCTAGCACCTGCCATTATCCCTTCTTTAGTCACCAATGAATGCCACGGCCTGAAGATCCAAGTCACACACAGCTCAGCAAAGAGGGCCTTGGAAATAAAATCCCAAGGGTGAAGCTAAACTCAATGCTTAAGAATTTCTTTCTCATCATAACTATAGCTCGTGGAGGGAGGGGGAGAGAGAGAGAGAAATTACAGAAATAAAGAAGAAAGAGAACAGAGCAACACAAAGAGGTAAAGAGAAAGAAAAGAATAGAAAGAAGGATGGACAGAGAAAGGAACAGACAAATAAGGTACAATGGAGGGAGGCAAGAGAGAGTGACAGAGAAAAGAAGGGAATGGAGGACAGAGAACCTTACATTCTCTGACAAACACAGTGAGGTGACCAGAGGGGATGGCTGAGCAGATCACCCCACTGGTAGTCTACCACCCAACTCTCCAACTCTGTCTTTTCCTCTCTCGGCCTGTGAGTTGTGAGCACTATCCTGGGTAGGGTGTTATAGTGTCTTTTTCTATACTGCTCTTGAAGGCAGGGAACTCTGAGGTGGATAACCCATCAAATGAATACCGTCAGGTTATAAAAAGATTCTGACCTTCAATCCAGAGGCTCTGAAAGCTTCAGATGAAAGCAACCAGGGAGACTGCTGCTCTAGGCTGATTTTCCTCATTTCACCAGAGTTAGGCATAACTTTAGAAGTATCAACTTTTGACTAGATTTACTTCTCACTAGCTTAAGAATCTAAATTCTACTGTGTGTCCTTTTACATATCCCATTCCAAGACACAGGACCTTACAGTGCTATACTGTCCTCAGACCCTAGCACTGGTAAACCAGCGGCAGAGTAGAAAGAGTGTAATGGGCTCTGAGGTGAGGCGGGAACTCAGCTCTGCCACCTCTGAGTAATGTCACTTCAGGCAAATAACATCTCTTAGCCTCAGTTTTCTCACATCTAAAGGGGGGCTAATGTAATAACCCCCATCTACATGGGTTGTGGAGAAGATTAAGAGATAATGTACAAAATGTGTTAGGAAAAGAGTCTAGGTCAGGAAAAACACTCAATAAAAAAGCAATTACTGTGTTTATTATTAATGTCACAGAAAGTGCATAGAACCTAACCTATTATGGATCAAGCCTGAAGCTGAGAGATGAAAAGTTCACAACAGGGACAGATTCCACACCGCTTCAAATGTGCCTTGAGGCCTGAATAATTCCTGATCCACAAAAAAGGGATTTGGGAGAATGGAGAGAAGGGCATCAGGATGGAAAGGCTCTTTCTTGCTTTTTTTTTAATTTTGCCTTTTTGTGTATCTCATTGTTTTCAATCAAACCCAATGTTTGTCCACAGCAGATAATGGCACTTTTCTCAAAAGGACTCCTTCAAATTCTGTAACAAGCAGGAAAAGTCCTGTTCTCAAGAATATAAAATATCCCAAGTAAACTAATTTTGACTCTAGAGGTAAGATATTATAGTTATCATTAACTAGGAAGACTCATATGGTGCTACCCAACCATGTTCTTCAAACTTTAACCCTGGTTCTCCACCTAACCTCCTCTGGAGGCCAAGCAGAAGCAGGCTCAGTCTAAACCCTGTAAGTGGCTGGAAAACTAACCCCCAAATAATCACTTACTATCTAAAGGGCGGGCTCAAAGTCAGGGCAACAGCCAGGCCCATACATGAAAGGATGGGGCAGATTGGTCACTCTCATTCCTACAGGAGTGGATCAAAAAGGGGATACTGTCTGTGGTTCCCAGCATCGAAAGTCAAATGAACTCACTCACCTTGGTGGAAGGACTTGGGAAAAGAATTTGCAGAAAGGTGTCAAAACACCTTTATAAGTGGGTAAATCAGATCACAACTTTGCTAGTTTAAGGCCAGCCCTGAGCTAGGATAAGAGTGGAAGTAGGATAAAGTAGTTTGGGGTGGTTCCCAAAGAAATCCCTAACTAGTAAAGAAAAAAAAAGAATAAAGCCATCAGCTGAATCAAAGCTGAAGCAGGAAGGGACCTTGCTTTGTCCCTAAATGACATGGAATTAGAAGTCAGTGGCAAAACCAGAGAGTTCCAGGCCAAATGAGAAAACCCAGCAAACCTCAGCACCATGTCTCTCTGGGGCTAAAAGGGTAGCATTCAGCTCAGCAAGTGTAGTCAACCGTCAACATTAAGCCAAAGCCAACTTAGTATAGCTCAGTGTATTTTTCCATACTAAGATCTTTCGAGTTTTCGCCGTCCCACAAAAATTCTTCTGCCCTCCCAGTTTCTCTTACTGCAACCTCTCTATACACCCACCCTTTCCATTCTTTACCTGGTTATCATCTCGGTCCATACTGGCATCGTCTCTCTTGAGAATGAATCTCTGTTGAAATTCTGTATTTTTCTCATCCTTTATATGTTCTGAGAACCTCTGTTCAGGGCTGGGATTGGTACAGAAATGTGGAAAGGAGGGAAAAAACTCTTTTGTTAGAAAGCAGACCTCCTAGTACAGCTCTTTTAAATTCCACAATTCCCAGTCAGGGGATTTTTGTCATCAGGCATCAAAAAGTCACATGAAGGTTTTAATGAAATCCTCAGGGTCTGTTCTTTATACATCTATAACTTGTCTTCCTCCAATGTTATATCTGTCCTATCAGTAAAGGTGAAGAGAGGCCAGGAGCTAGTCTTCACAAAACACCAAGGCCTCTAGAATCTAATTCCAAGGCCTCACTGGAGTGAGGAAATAGGAGGAACTGATAATATAGCCCCCTCCCTCCCATCCCCTCCCCAGAAAAGGACATCTTGATCCTACAACCTTCTTCTTCAACCCCAGAAGCTATCCTAGGAAAGTCTTCCCAATCTGTGGTTTCCTTCCTTACATTCTTGTGTTACTGGTTTTGTTGATGATGACAGCTTTTCCAGTTTGATCAACATTGTGGTCCATCCCGAAATAGGCAGCTACCCGGTGTAACAGCATCCGATGATATGAGGTCATTTGAGGGAACTTCTTGAACTGGTTACTGAAGGGAAAACCAGGGGAAAAAAGCAAAATAAGGATAAATAGGGAATTGTAATTTTTTTAAAAAGTATCTAAAGTGGGGTACTTCTTAGGAGAAATAGACATATTATAAGAAAGATACTCAATATTTACTTAATAGGAACCAAAAAGGTTCTCTCAGCTTCTTCAGCTATAGTAATTTGTAGATCGCTCTAACCCACTATCCTCATTAAGACTACTCCTTAAGTCTAGGTCTCATCCACCTGGATGATAGTCTACAAAGAAAGAAGGGAAAAATTTAAGAATAATAAAATATGGGACAAGGGCTAACTGCTGAAAAGATGCAAATTATTTCAACTGAAGTCTATGCAATAACTTAAAACACCTCACTTGATTTTTGCACATACACTTTTTAATCCATTCTAATTACTTTCCCCTAACTGCTTTTGGTTTCCAGTGTATAATTACTTCAAAATTCAGACTTTAAGGAAAAGTTGAAAGAGGGATATCCTAAAATTGTACCTAAATTTCTTTTGGTGCCCCTCCCATCTCCTAAATTTGAATTTCATTCAAGTAACTTACTTGTTGTCATTAATAAATTCCAGAATCTCCTGTTCTAATTTTAGCAGCATCATTCTGTCCCTGTTTAGAAAAGATGAAAACAAACAAAAAGCAGCCTCCCGTAGGCATTCAGAGCGAGGACTGAGAACACAACCTGCTCGCTACAGAAACTGAGGGAGAGACAGAGCCAAGCCCAACAGTGGACCAAAACGCAGCGCCTACTGAGCCTCACTGGCCTTTCTAAAAATAACCAAGTGTGCATTTTGCAGATCCCGCTAACTGTGTACTTTGTTACCCTTATCAGAAACCTAATTCTGTTGGCAGTCATATTCACATAAACACATAATTAATAATTAGAAATCTCATCATTATTCTGCATTCTATATGATTATTTATAGAATTTTAAAAATATTATGATTTAGCTTATGTACAAATCAATCGTTTTCTTCTGTGCTTTTTAATTATACTCCCAAACCTTATATTTCTTTGTCTCTGTATTCTTCTTCTATAGAGTTTTTCTCAATTCTTTTGAAAGCTGAAACTTCAGTATGAGGTATTCTGAATCCCTCACAGAATATAAAACTGTACTGGAGAGAAATGGTGGGGGGTGGGGATGGGTATCCTAGATTCTAATGGAAAAATTCTGAGAAGCTATTTGGCCTCTTGGGTATCCTTCTGGCCGCTGGCCCTTTTCCCCCTTCCATCAAATCATGTTATTACCTTGGGTTCTTTTTCAGTGTATTTACAAGAAATTCATGTAGGTCTATTCCAGTGGAGTCCGTATATTCTTGGCTGGAGTCTAAAACCACCACGACAAAAAGAAATTTAAAATAAATAAAACTGCCTTGCATGATTATCTAATCCTAAGCAGAAACCCACAACCTGATCAGGAGAGTGAGAACAGGAAAGCAGAATCAAACTTCAGGGGTTTTAGCTTAAAAACCATAATGACTTTGATTTGCCAGCCCCCAAAATTACTCGTGACAATTATAGAAAGTAGAATATGAGTCACAGTGTTGCATCAGAATTATAGTGAAAAACCACCTTACAATCAATAAGTATTCCTGAATGCCCTGATGAAAACAAAGCTGTTTTTATTCTAGTTAAGGAAAATAAGTGCTAGGTAAGGGCAGTCAAGGCTGAATTTTCCAGAATCTCAGTAAATACGCTCAAATGTTGATTATTTATATGATAATTTGTATTCATTTATAAAATTTTAATCTCAAGGTTGCCCTTTTCCTTTCAACTATCATTTTTTTACACATTAAAAACCTTTTTTAAAAAGATTTTATTTATTTATTTATTTTTAGAGAGAGGGGGAGGGAGGGAGAGAGAGAGGGAAGGAAACATCAATGTGTGGTTGCCTTTCACTTGGCCCTCACCGGGGACCTGGCCTGCAACCCAGGCATGTGCCCTGACTGGGAATTGAACTGGCAACCCTTTAGTTTGTAGCCCGCACTCAATCCACTGAGCTACACCAGCCAGGGCACATTAAAAACATTTTTAAAGAACATGTATAAATAATGCATGGACATGGATAGCAGAGATGGGACTGACTGTGGGCTAGAGAAGTGGGCTGGGTGGAGGGGGCAAAAATGGAAAAAAAATTAGGACAACTGTAATAGAATAAATAAAAAAAATTTTTTTAAATTGATTTTTAAAGAGAGAAGGAAAAAAGAGAAAGAGAAAAACATCAATTCATTGTTCCACTTATTTATGCATTCATTGGTTGATTCTTGCACATGCCCTGACCAGGGATTGAACCAGCAACTCTGATGTTAACAGGATGATGCTCCGAACAACTGAGCCACCCAGCCAGGGCTCAAGTATCATTTTCATGAACCATGTCTTTTTGCTATCAGCCCAAGAGTTTAAAACCAAACAGAGCTTAATAATACGCAAATCTGCATTGTTAAAAAAATTACATCAAGCAATCCAAAATATAAATGGTATCTGGAGGAGCTGCAACCTGTGATGATCAATGTCACTGTTTATTCCAGGGCAAAAATAAAATCAGAATTGAATACAATGTCCTCCTGTGGCAGCACCTATGTTAATGGAGTAGCTATCTGTGGCATGTGAGCCCCTAAGATAGAGTTAGGTAGAGCAGTAAAGAAAGTAACTGTCCTGAAAGGGAACATTGTCACACACCGTCCCAGACAACCATGAAGTAAGTAGGACACAATGAACTGTTGGGCCAGTTAGGCCAGTAGGCGCCAAACTTCACGATGGAAGGAAAGGGCACTGCTGAGCTAGGCCCTAGGACAGATGAGAATGGGGGGAGAGTCCTCACCTCTAGACAGCATCTTCCTCGGGACCTTTTCTCTGTTTTTGTCCTTGTCTTCCTTTTCAGAGACATCCTTTGTGGACTTCTCTTCCTCTTTGTCAGAGGGGCAGCTGATGTGCAATTGAATTATATCCTTGGACAAGGGTAGAGAGAAATATAATCAAAGGGGAATGGGTTTTAACTCTCCTGTAGCTCCCTTGAAATCTCAAAGAATATAAATCTTGGGATAGCAGCATTCTCTTACAGAAGAGAGTATTTTTTAAATTAAATTGCTTCAGCTTTTGTTCTACCAAAAGGGTAAAAGGTCAAGCCGTTTCTACCGACAACCACGGCCTTATACTACCTTATATTATATGGGCAGCTCAAGTTACACTGGCTGTTCTTGGTGTAGGAATTTGATGGACATGGTTCTAACCACCAGAGAAAAAGGATGTGGGTGGGAAAATAAGATCCAGCTCCAGAATCTCCTTGTCTGTATCACCATGGGTGGTCCATGTGTGAAGACCTATATTCCTGCTCTCACCCGGGCCATGCTTTACTGTAATGGCTTGTTTTAAAGCTCCTTCTACCCTGATTTCCAAGCCTAATGTTGACATTGTGAGTACTATACTACAGATTACTAACCAAGTGCCAAACTCAAAAACTACACTTACTCTTATAAAGGACCTACCTGGGTTTCTAGTGGCCCATCAGCAAATGGGGCAGAGGACTCCTCACATACGGCCAGGCTGCGTACCAACTTGAGCTTCGAATTAGACTGAGAAAAACAAATAACATATATATTCCCTTCGTAGACATTCAGAAGGCTTTTGGCTGAATGATGGGCATCCTCTTTGGCTCTAGTTGCTGCTTCTATTAAATAGGGCTTTTTAAAAAACAGGTCCTACTTGCCAGTTCCTTATTCACTTAAAGATAATTCACCCCCCTGCCGCAGAAGAAAGACAATTCTCCTGCTTATAATAGCAGACATATAAAAACTAAATAGCTACTTTAGACAGGTGATAGGAAAACCACTTCTCTTGACTCTTCTTTCAGTGCACCAATTTCAGACTCAAGTTTATTAAGAATACACAGCAGTAAAGCTTAGTAGAAAGACACTGGATTTAAGAGCCAGAAGTCCTAGCTTCAACTCTTTCCTTTTGTTTATGAGCTACGAGACCTTGAGCAAATTACTTGGTCTCTGTCTCTGTTTTTCAATAAAACTGGGATAAAAATAGTTAAAGGACTGTTGTAAGAATTAGATGACATAAAGTATGTAAACATATGTATCATAAATAGCACCTAGCGTACAGTAGACAATAAATGCTAGATGACTCTAAACCTTAGGTGGTAAGGATGGAAAGAAGTGTCTAAAAATAGAGTAAAGAGAAAGATAGAATATATTGTAACAACTGGGAATTCACCAAAAGTGAATCCGTTTTGGTTTTACTTGTGTTGACTGGAGAATCCTCCAAAAGATCTGAAATCCACTTTGCAAATCACTGCTCTCCTAGGGATCTCCAAAGCCAAAAATTATAGAGTGACTCATAAGAAATCTACCTATAAACATTTACTGCGTTCTTACAATAAAATCAATGTTTACAGTGAATACAAAAGCACAAAACATGATATGTACACTCTACGTAGTGCAGTATTGTGAAAAAAACTTGCAAGTCTGAAGAACTGACTTCAAGCCTAGTTCCGCCACTTACTAATAAATGTCCTCTGTCAAACTTATCAATCTCATTAAGCCAAGGTTCCACATCTGTAAAATCAAGATAGTAATTGTCTTACTTCACTCAAAAAGTTCAAATGGAAGTGAAATAGCAGTGAACACCCTCTGTTCGACCTTTAGGTCAAGCCCATCACTGTGGATTAGGCCACGTGAGGCAAGGCACAGAGCTCATGTGTCATACATAGTAGCCTTCTTCAAACCCAAGAAACAAAACGGCAGGGCCACTCTCAAATTCTGCCATTATGTCCTGGGCAGAAAGGGTGGGCACCCTTAATTATGACTTCTGGTGATAATTCTTTCCACTGCAAGAAAAGTTTAATATTTTATGGTTTCCCAACTAAAATAAATATGCTAGCGCACACACAGTCCTCCCTGATAACACTGCTTAAAATGATCTGTGATGTGCCAGTTTTATCATACCACGATTAAAAACAAAGTCCTCCTCCCTGTCACAAGCTAAAAAAGTAAAACGTTAAAAAAAAACGGCTGAATTTTTAGGATGTCCAAAATGGTGAGTTGTTTCTACTAATGGGGCACAATTTATCTTTAAAAATTTCATGTGAGAAAATCCAAATCAATAAAGTTATTGGTGAAAATGGAAAAAAAAAAGTAAAAATTTCATATGCAGAAAATGTTGAAGGAAAAACGAAAGACTCATATAGCAGCCATTCAAGAGAAGGCAGAGCTGAGTGGAGAAACCAGCATAGCGGCAGAACCAGTACCAGTTTGCTTAGGCTTTGTGGGAGGCTCCAGCTGGGCATCTTTCTAGGTATCAGAAACAGAATGTGACTGAACTAGAGACAATGGAGAACAAGCAAGCCAGATCTTACAACAGGAAACGTGTGCATGCATGTCTTCCAGTATGTGCATTTGTTTATGCATACTCACAGTTAGGGTACAAAGTACAGGCAAAAAACTTTGCCTGTGTATAATGCAAATACACTAGATATTAGTGGTAAATCCATTTGTGAAATGTATTACTAATGACACCAGAAAGGAAGCTTTAGAAAAAAAGCGCTCACCTTGGCTCTTTTCCTGGCATGACCATGGCTGGACGTCCGCCTCTGTTAGAAGGGGATTAGAAAATATTAAAGGTGGAGAAAAATCAACAGAAATTAAAAGCAATACAAATTTACAGAGAAAAAGCACTAACTGTAAAACTATTACAACAGCCAAACTATGAGGCCCACTTGGTGTGGTTATTCCCCTGTGCTACAGCTCTCGCTACTACGACATGGAAGGTACCACGGGCCACTTAGACAAATCACCACTCACCATGGAGATTAAAAATAGGAAGACACTGATTGGTTGGACTATTTCACAGATTGATAAAAATTACTTTTGGTTTAACCATAGAACCCTGTCCTGATTAGGATGCCTGTGGACATGAAAGATGACCCCTAGCCATCACATACAAATAACATGTTTACAGGACAATGCATTCCGAGTCCCAATTTGAGATACTCAAAACAGCTGTCCCTATGGGTGCAGAAATAGAATAGAGACTCTTCTTGCCAAATGCTTCCCTCTGAGAATTCTCCCAGTTCTAAGCTCCTGGTTGTGGCTCTTCAAGACTATCTGGGTTAGAGATATATGACAGGACAGGATAAAAAGAAGGGGGAATGGAAGATATGGATAAGACCTCCAGAGCAAAGGGAAAATAAGGAGAGTGGTCAAGGAGTAGTGTAGAAGCTGAGGAGGATGAAGAATGGGGGCCGGAGGTAAGATGAGGGAAGAAACAACTAATTGACTGATGTGGTTTCTGACTTGCTGAGGAGTCAAAATGGGGCTCTGGGGAAGAGGTTGGGTAAGGTTATACATGGGATGAGGTACTTAGGGTTTCTAAGATGTTTGGGATGGAACTCACTGCCCCTGGAGTAGAAGAGAACAGAGGCTGGTGTATGGGGAGGGAAAACAAGACAGAGTCAGGGTACCAGCAGGTCCTGGGTAGGTGAGGATTTCCTTTTCCTTTGGTCTTTTCACTAGTTACTGAACAAGACAACTACAGTGCAAAATGGAGAACCGGGAAGGTGAATGGAAAGAATAAGAAATGGCGGTTGATCTGATCAGTGGCAAGATCTGTTTACAGTAAGGGAAGTCATAGACTAGGAGTATGAAGCAGTATTTTCTCACTATTCTTTTCAAATAGGCAATAACACACACGGTACATTCAAGAGGTATTAATGGGGGCATCTGTCCCCCTGCTACCTGGCTCCCTCAACTAATAATGAATTTCTTATAATCTTTCCATAGATCTTTTATGCAAATATAATAAGCTTATTGTACATGTGTATACACATAAGTTTTTTTTTTAAACCAAATAGAAGTATATTGTACATACTGCTCTGAATCTTGATTTTCAACTTTTTTTTCATGGATATCACTTTATAGAAGATCTACTGTTTTTATGATCACATGATATGCCACTGTGGCTGTACCATTAACTTATTTTACCAGTACCTTAAATTGCACCATTTCGGATGTTTTTGATCTTTTGTTAGTAACAATGCTTCAATGACTATAACACTGAGTATACCTACAAATAAAGTGTATCTGTAGTTCATTTAAAAATTTTATAAAGTATTACTAAATTGCCCTTCAAAGAGGTTATAACCCTATAAGCAATGTATGTAGAGATCTGCTTGTTTCCCAGAATAGAGAGTTTTCATTTAACAGTCAAACATATGTTCGAAGCCTAGTACATCTACCAGATACCACGTTAACTACTGGAGGACACAGACATAAAAGACACAAACCTTGTCAAAAAGGAACTCATAATCCTGTTGAAGAAGACAGATAAATAGACAATTACAATACAGTACATTAAACTGATAAGAACAGATACTATACTTGATCTTAGCCAAGAGGCCGAGAAGCAGTAACAATACAGTACATTAAGTACACTAGAGATAGTACTCACGGAGTGCCATAAGAGCACACAGCATAAGTATCTAACTTAGACGTAGCAATTCACAAATTCATACATTCACAAATGTTGAGTGCCTGCAAGGAACTGTGTTGGGCCTTAGAGAGACAATGGTAAGCCGAAACTGACCTAACCCTGTGCCTCAGGGAACTTACAGTTCTGTAAAGGAGACAGACAATAATTGAAGAATGACATAACATAGGCCTGCAATGGGTAAGTAATGTTGTCAAGGAAGGCTTCCAGGAGAAAGGCACATTTGGATTGAGTTTTGAAGGATAAATCGGTATTACACAAATGTTGGCAGGGGGGCTTTAGGGGGTAGAGGAGGCCAGGGAAAGAATTCCAGGGAGGGCCTTCTAGGCAGAGAAACCATGTACAAAAGCATGCTGTCCCCAAACTTTTCAGACCCTATTTATAACAGGACCAAGGAATCACACAATGCTAAAACATAGAATGCCAGAGGCAGGTGACTGGCAGGTAAGGAACTAGGTCACAATATGTCATGCTGACAAATCTGGGACTTAGCCTAGGGCAATAAGACACACAGGAAGTTTGAGGAGAATTAACACAATGAGATCTTTATTTCATAACCATCTTTCTAAAGCAGTATGGTAGATGAATCAGAAGGGATTACAAGTTTAAAGGCAGAAAGCTCAGCTAGAAGGCCATACCCAGCTGGCTATTTAAAGGACCCACCTAAGTTCAGTATGTGTTAAGTCAAAGCTTTGCCCATTCTAAACTGAATCCCATATCCTGCATTTATAGAACTGTTCCCATGCAAAAGATGTTCTGAGCTCTAACTGCTGATTCTAAGAATATGTCTCACACAGCACAAGTAATCTAAGTCCCGTTTCCACAAACTTTCCACCTCCAGTTCATAATAGGCACTCCCTTGACAGCATCAGTAAGATTCCTGGGGAGACTTCCTGGATATGAGTCAGGGAGAAGGTAGGAGAAAGAATAGAACTTGTAGTGCTTTTGGAGGGATACATGACCTTTTGGGAAATGGTAGAGGGGAAAGGATGGCGGAAAAGACTGAAGACTTTGTAGAAGGAGCAGAAGCTCCAGTAGATGGCAGCAGCAGCTTCACCTACTCTAGCAGCTGCAAAAGGAGTCAGAGGGCAAACAGGTCCCCCTCCCAACCTCCTACACAGCCTATTTGTGTATCTAGGTGAAGACATTTTTAAACCAACAGAGTGTCCATAAGGCATATAAAACCTATAGATATCCTTTCTTTTCTACCTGTCTTCAAGAAGTGCACACAACTGGAGTTCAGAACACCACTTAAAATAGTCTCCTGAGAACAGAGTAACTTGGACAGAAAAGTTCATTTAATTATTATCTTCCATGTAACATGGCAGCACATAATTAAACATTCATCACATATCTGTCCTGAGGATTTAAAATTCATTATGTGTACCAGTAGAGACTAGAAGTATAGATGGAACAGTAGCAGACTGTCTCCACAAACTCCGGAGGGATGCGTGGGGAATGACAACTCACATGCAAAAGATAATGGAAAGGGAAGCAGCCAGGACAGAGATCTGGCAAATTGTTAAGAGGAAAGACAGAAAAGCAGGCAGCTAGAGAACAAAATATTTCAGAGAGCTGTCTGATTTTAATTCATCCCTTTATGTTGTTGCTATTTTACTCTTTAAAGAAGACAAGGCCTAGGTGTATTGAGTTGACAAGGGAAATTATGCTTCAAATTTCCAGACCCTCCAAAATATTGTTGCTACTGCTTTTTAAACAAAGTCTATTTCCTAAGAATCTAATAAAGACTAGTCTCACTCCTGGGCGTGAAGGAAAGGATTTACATAGTTTGGACTAGGGTGACAACAGAAACCAGAAGTGACCACAGAAGAAGAGGAGGACTTGGAACATGGAAACTAGATGAGGCTTAGAGTCTGGGCGGGATAGGTACCAAAGAAGAGGAAGCTTGGCTAACCGTCATCTATGCCATCATAGCTGCAACTGCCGTATGAATCTGGATGGAAAACAACATGGCAACCAAAGAGTGAAATTCCTCTCACATTTACCAAGTGGCAAGTTCAGAAACTATTTCTGACCCAGAAAATGCTGACTGCTTTCACACAACCAGGATATGATTTAACACTATATGTAAAGCCAGGCAGCTCTAGTTTTAAGAGTTTATTCTATGAGCCATATTATAACTTATTAAATGTGTTTGTAGACAGTTTATTTTTTGATTGCTAAAAAATATCAAAATGTAGCAAGAACCAGTGTAACTCAGATCTAAATGGATTAGGGGTTTCACTCTGTTTTCTTTAGATTTCATTATGGAGTCAATGACAAAAAGGGAAGAAGATATTTCTTGAGAGCTGAAGTTGGGTTTTCAGGGCGAATCAAGTGTTTGTGTAAACAACTAGCTTCCTATATGTCCCCAATGCCACCTATAATGACACTTCCGTTCAGTTATAAAGAGTGTGCATATGATGCATGTCTAATCCTTACCTGTGTCTCCTGACGCAAACTGGTATCTTCACTCTCTTTCTCAATTTCTTCCTTACTTGGAGTCTTAGATATAAACTTGTTTTTGTTTACAGATTCTTCTACCAGTTTTTTTTCTGATTCTTTCATTATTTCCAGGGTCTCTTGAGTAGTGTTACTGTTAGACATCTTCTTCAGTAGAGTACAGCAGCCTCTATGGACTCCTAAAAAAACACCAAATGAATTAAGTAAGAGGTATGTGTCCATACTTAACACACCATACAAGGCTTATATTTCACAGAGTGGCCTCCCTGTGACCCAGAAAAGGGTCCTCTGATAAACACTGTCCCTGGACGTTTATTTTCCTTTTTTTTTTTTTATAAGATTTTTTTTTTAAAGATTTTATTTATTTTTAGAGAGAGGGGAAGGAGACAGAGAAGGAGAGAAACAGTAATGTGTGGTTGCCTCTCACATGGCCCTCACGGGGACCTGGCCCGCAACCCAGGCATGTGCCCTGACTGGGAATCGAACCGGGACCGCTTGGTTCCCAGCCCACGCTCAATCCACTGAGCTACACCAGCCAGGGCTATTTTCCTTTTTAAAAACGGTTTATGGAGGTAAAATTGGCATACAATAAACTGCATATATTTAAATGTATAGTTTGATGAGTTACGATGGTTTCAAAAGCATCCACCTATGAAACCATCACCACAACCAAAGTAGTAAGCACATTTATCATCCCAAAACGTTCCCCTGCTCCTCTGTAAGCCCTTCCTTCCTTCCTTCCTTCCTTCCTTCCTTCCTTCCTTCCTCACCTTCCCCAGTCAACCACTGATCTGCTGTTACTACATATTCGCCTGCATTTTCTAGAATTTTTAATCATATATTCTCTGGATTCTTTTACTCAGCATAATTATTTTGAATATTTCATTGGTTGCTTCTTGTGTGTGCCCCAACTGGAGATCAAACCTGAAACCCTGGTGTATCAGGATGACACTCTAATCAACTGAGCTACCCATCTAGGACAACATAATTACTTTGAGATTCACCAGAATTCAGTTCTAAAGCAATGTAGTATGAATTCTCTTGGCACTAATTTCCCACCCTTGTTCCTTACAGCAATCTGCACACATATTCAGCTTGACTTCAAAAAGTTAACTCACTAGACTCTCCAGAGAAAAATCTAGTATTATAAAGCCCTATTCACTACCACAGAGGATCACTCTCTTTTCTTTCCTAAAGGAGAACTTTCACAGCTACCATAAAACACAACATTGTTACCAACTTCAAGCATCTCCCCCATCAAAAGGCAGCAAAATCAAACAATGTTACAGAATCTTAAATTCTTTCCTTTATCTGTAGCAAGCTGAAAAAGTAAGAAGAGTACTCTAGTCATCTGTCCTTCAGAAAGACTGGGTCTCTCCCTGTAGGAGGAGAGAATTTTTGCTTTGCTCTTCACTATTTGGGTTCAGTCATTCTACTGCATTCCAATGATAAAGAACCTCTGTAGTGCAGGGGTAGCGGCTCTTCATCACCCACTGTCGCTACCTGGGAGGTCCTGTAATGAAGTCCACACAGTTCTCCAAGTACAATTGGGAAACAAAAGTTAGTGCTCTATACAGATTCATGTCCACACCACTGAAGTCAAACATGCTTAGCTTTCTTAGCTCCAACAAGGGTTTGTAGAGGTTTCTCCTTACATGGTTAATGGCTGTATTTTATTTATTTATTATTATTTTTTAATCCTCTCCTGAGGATATGTTTATTGATTTTAGAAAAGGAGAGGAGGGAGAAAGGGAGGGAGAGAGGAAGGGGGGGAGAGAAAGGGGGGGAGGAGAGGGAGGCGGGGAGAGAGAGAGAGAAAGAGAAGGAAAGAGAAAAAAAGAGAGAGAGATGTGAGAGAGAAACAATTGGTTGCCTCCCTGACCTGGAATTAACCTGAAACCTTTTGGTGCATAGGACGATGCTCCAACCAACTGGGTCACCTGGCCAGGGCATGACTGTATTTTAATTCTGAATACGTCCCCTCCTTTAAAAATGTAAGACTGGAAAAAAAAAAAAAAAAAAGACTGAAAACCCTCCTAAACGTCATGTCTGTTCCATGTGGCCTTAGAAATGAGCTAAACAAGAATGCTTTAAAAAACCTGTCACACCAGATTTTTTGTTGTTCTTCAAATCAGTTTAAAGGTTAAGGCCCAGAGGCTCTTCAGAAGTACAGGTAGTAACTTCATCCTGGCGTAAGTCAGACAGTCTGCAAGATCACTCACTGCCTTGTTCACCTTGTGGTGGCACTTGAGCAGCTGCCTGGAGGCTTAGTTTGCATATGGCTACATAAATTCCCTTTAAAAGGTCAGAGAGTCATTCATACCATCAGTCACACAGTTGAATTTAAAGATGAGAAGTACTGGAAGAAACTGACTACGAAAGAAAATGACCGATACTCTGTTTTTTAATTCATTGTTTTAGTACCTAGAGGCTTCTATAAAAAGAGTTATAACCTATAGAGCTTTATGGATCATTGGCTGTACATTAAGAACTGCATATACACATATATTTGTCCCCCGCCCCCCACAGGTAAATCAAGTCTCCATTCTCTTCGGTTTGAAATATGATAAAACTCAGTACATGCCTTCTCAACGTCTCTTAGCTAGGAAACATCATTAATGATCAAAATTGGAAGAGTTCTTAGATACAACCTCACATAATCTCCCCTATGTCTCCAAAGAACAGCTCCGTTTTGTAACTTCCTGAGAGGGGCCTGTATGCCTCTTCTGGAAAACTCCTGGGACAGATAATTTCACTATTTCTTAAACAGTCTTAACTGTTACACTGTTGCACCCTATCACAAGCTATAAAAAGCTTCAACCTTTATCCTAAATCTGCCATAGAGTCATACAAAATTAAGTTTACTTCTTTTATCACATGATGGACCAGTATTTTTCTTGTTTAGGCTTAGATAGCCTAAAACAAATTTCTTTGTCAGAAAGAGAAGCTGAAGGGTAGGGAGGTGGGGGAACTGAATGAAAGTGGTCAAAAGGTACAAACTTCCGATTATAAGATAAAGCAGTACTAAGGGATGTAATGTACAGCATAATGACTATAGTTAACATTGCTGTACTGTGCACTTGAAATTTGTTAAGAATCTAAGTAGATCTGAAAACTTCTCATTCAAGGAAAAAAATTTTGGTAACTTTATGAGGAGATGCACGTTAACTAAATGTATTGTGGTAATCATTTCACAATATATAAATGTCAAGTCATTATGTGGTACACCTTAAACTTGTATGCCAATTATATCTCAAAACAACAACAAAAAAGAGAAGGTGATATGGAAAATTATAAAGCTACTGGTTGTGTCTTTTTTCCAGGATGGGCCTCAATTATCAAATAAGTATTATTTCTACAAATCAGAATGACAACTTTGCAGCTACCCTTACATGTGGGTCAGAGAAGGCTCAACTATCTGGACATTTGGACTAACTTCACAGTGTCCAAGCACTGTTTCTCAGTCAAAGCACTAAGGAAAAAAACCAATCAAACACAAAATAATTTTTCCTAACAATCATATGTGGAATAGGGTTACATATTTGAACTCAAGTTTGTGTGTGTGTGTGTTTTTTAAAGATTTTATTTACTTTTTAGAGAGAAGAGAAGGGAGGAAAAAAGAGAGGGAGAGAAACATCAACCAGTTGCCTCCTGCAAGTCTCCAACTGGGGACCCGGCCCACAACCCAGGCATGTGCCCTGACTGGGATCCGAATCAGTGACCCTTTGCTTCGCAGGCCAATGTTCAATCCACTGAGCCATACCAGCCAGGGCCCAATTCAAGTTTTAAGGGGCCACATGGTTTCATTCATTCATTGCGAAACAGAAAAATCTGAGCTTTACTTAAAGACATCCATAAAACAGACAGTGATTAATGCATCTATTTTCAAGAATTCTGACAGTCATCTCCACTGAGATCCCCAGCATCTTGAAGAGCTGTGTAGAACAAAGTAATTCTTACTCTGGGCAATCTAGCCCTCACTTTCTTCTGGTGTCTGTCTTTTCTCTAAGGACACAGGATCAGGGAAGGTGATCATATTCATGAGACCTAGGAGACAGATCTTAAATAGTTGGGCCAATCATAATTCTTTTTCCTTTTTCTGACTGGTTTGGGAAGGGACAAGTGATTTATCAACAGTGAGACATGAGACGACTTTGCTGGGTGGGTAGCTTCAAAGAATGGCTTCCTAATGTATTATTTTTTTAAAAGCCACTAGAAAAAAATGGTAGTTATTGCCCTGGCTGAGTGGCTCAGTTGGTTGGAGCATCATCTCATACACCAAAAGGTTGCAGGTTTGATCCCGGTCAGGGCACATACCTAGGTTGTGGGTTCGATCACTGGTCAGGGCACATGTGGGAAGCAATTGATCAATGTTTCACATCAATGTCTTCCTCTCTCTCTAAAATCAGTAAACATATTCTTGAGTGAGGATTGGTCTTATATGCAGATGATGCCTGGACTATGGCAACATCCTATCAACACATGGAAGATGGCAAAGCAGAGAGAATAAGCCTGGATCCTTGATGCTGCAGTAGACAGTGGACAATGAATTAGTCAGCCTGGGTCCCCCTAGCTCTGAACTTCTTGATATGCAAAGTCATAAATTCTCTTATCATTTAAGCTATTTGAGTTGAGCTTACTGTTCCTTCTAACCAAAAGCATCCTGAGAGAGTTGGAAAGGGTATGTTAAGAGAGAAATTATCTGGACCAGACAGAGAAGCCCAGGTCCCTAAGTTAGAAACAACTGACAGGGACAGAGATAATAATAATAATCAGCTAAAATTTTGGAGTGTTTACACTGTGCCAGGCACTATCCTAAAGTGCTTTATGAATCTCATTTAATCTTACAATAATCCTATGAGATTCATATTATCATCAACACTATTTTACAGATGTGTTAACAGGCACAGAGAAGTTATGTAATTTGCTTAAGGGCACACAACTGGCACAAGGAAGTGCTAGGACTCAAAGTTAGGAAACGTGGCTCTGGTGCTCGCTTTCTTAACCTTTCTGCAGTAGTGCCTCTAACCAAGGGGGCAGACAGTCAAAGGCTAGCCAAGAAGACGAAAAGTTTACCAGAGAAACAAAGGACTCACGGAATCTCCTAAGTGGAAGGGGACTAAGCTCCAACCTCCTACACCCACAGTCCTCCACAATCTGGTTCCTGAATCATCAGTAACTCTGAAAAATGTTGTTCTGACCCTGCTTGTATATACTCCTAGGGAAGGGAAAGTCTTCACCTCTAGATACAAACCTCTTTTTTTTGAGGGAGGGGGAATTATAAAGAGACAAAACTCATCTTCCTGTTACTTCCTCCCACTAGCCCCAGTTTAGTTCTCTGTGGTAGTCATGAAGAACAAGCTTAGTCTCACTTTCATGTCAGCATCTCACAGAAGAGGTTTTTTTTTTTTTTTTTTTTTTTAAATATTTATTTATTTTCAGAGAGAGGAGAAGGGAGGGAGAAAGAACAATGTATGGTTGCCTCTCACATGGTCCTCACTGGGGACCTGGCCTGCAACCCAGGCATGTGCCCTGACTGGGAATCGAACCGGGACCCTCTGGTTCCCAGCCCGCGCTCAATCCACTGAGCTACACCAGCCGGGCTCACAGAAGAGTTTTTACCTTACTTCCTTTTCTAAACATTCCAAGCTTCATATCATGTGGTCTTAAGTCTCCTCACCATTTTGCTTCTAGGATAAAAAAAGCTGTCCTCAAGTTAACAAAGGCCAGTGATGAGGGGTCAGAATGCCACTATGCTAGAATCAAGATCCATCAGAAGATACACTGAGCTCAAAACTGAATTTCGTGAGCTGAGGTACTTTTCATTCTCCAAAATAACCTTTAACTACAGTCATTTCCATTTCTGTACCCCTATGTAGAAGGCTCTTCTCACTTTTAGCGCACAAGGATTCCTGGAAACAAATTTTTCTGGTCCAAAACAAGCAAAAGTTGCAGCTCAGGGACAAGACAATTTATATACTTTAAAAAGCTTAAAAATAGCCCTTCTCTCCAGCAACCCCTTCCCACCCCAGCTCGGCTCCTCGCTGGGCGACTTATTGTGTGGATCTGCTGGGTCCTCACCAAGTGATCCTCCCTGGATCTCAGCACCTTTCAAACCTGAGGCATACATAGCTCCTGTGGCTCTGCCCGGCCCATGGACCTTGACCTGTGACCTCCGTGGGATCACAAATGGATGCAGGTGTTTCCCTCTGCTTGCCAACCCCCCAGATCCCTGCACCCACCACTCCCTACCCTAAGGAGGCCGAACTTTTTTTTCCTTAAAACATTTTTACTCCTTTAAAAATAAATAAATAAATAAATAAATAAATAAATAAATAGCGAGACTAAAAGCCAGTATAAAAGTGTTAAAATACAGAGAAATAATTTCCACTCTTCATGCTTTATTTACTAGAGAGGGGAAACTAAGGCTTGGGAGATTTTTGGTGGGAGAAAAAAGGAACTATTTCATATGTAACTTGACCAGAACGAAGCACAGACATTAAGCTCCCAGGAGCACTTAGATTTGTGTTTCCCTGCAACCTATTGTGCACGTTGTACACTTCATCCAGGCAAACAGAACAATTTTAAGGCAGAATGTCTCCTGAGGACACTGAGTGGGTTCAAAGCTGCACAGAGAGGACTGTCAGAAGTGGGGGGCAAGGAGAAGGAGGGAGGAAATAAGAAGATACAGGGGATGATGATTGGGAGCCAAGATTTGGCAATTTTCAGGGAGAATATTGCATATTCCCCATAAATTTTTTGACTGCCAAGCAAAGTACCTTTCAGAGCACAATGAGATTATATATCCTTCTATCAACTCCATAAACAACTTTCTAGGCATTAGGCCAAAAAGAATACATTATATAGGGAACACTTAGAAACAGAAGGGCAGTTTCATTCCCCCCCCCTTTTTTTTTAAAGATTTTATTTATTTATTTTCAGAGAGAGGAGAAGGGAGGGAGAAAGAGCAATGTATGGTTGCCTCTCACATGGACCTCATTGGGGACCTGGCCCGCAACCCAGGCATGTGCCCCGACTGGGAATCGAACCGGGACCCTCTGGTTCCCAGCCCGCACTCAATCCACTGAGCTACACCAGCCGGGCCTCATTTCCCCGTTTTAATCCATGGCCAAGTAGAGAGAATGCAAGCAAGAAGACAACAGATACATGCCAAAACTTCTGACATACCCTGTGGCAAAATACCTGTAAACTTTCCTGTCCTTTACTAATTTGTATATCAAGAGTAAATGATTTGTAGTTGATACCCATATTTTTTAAGTTGATTAAAATCTAGGGACTCAAGAGAATGAATGAACAAATTGTGGTATATTCAGTACAGTAGAATACAGAATATTCAATACAGTAGAACAATAAAAAAGAATTAACTTTTGGTGTTTGCCTTTCTCTGAGGACCCATAATTGGAGAAAGTGACCCCATCTGAGCCCTTAGGAGGCAGATCTTAATTCGCTAGATCAATTGAGTTAATTGATCTAGCTAGATCAATTGTTTCCTTTTCGTGACAGGTTTGGGAAGGAACAAGTGATTAAATCATCACCAGTGAGACATAAGGGGACTTTGACAGGTATATATAAATGTACACAAAAACATGACTGATCTCAAAACTATTATGCTAAGTAAAAGAAAGCAGATATCCCTCCAAAAAATACATATGATATAAGTCTATTTATATGAAGTTCAAGAATGGGCAAAACTAGCCTACAGTGATTTATACTGGAAGTGGTGATTAGGGTTTGGGGGATAAAATATTGATTAGAAAGAGACACAAGGAACCCTTCAGGGGTGATGGAAATATTCTGACTTGTTTGGGATAGTGGTTACATGGAGGTATACGCCAATTGTCAAAACTTAACTGAATGCTTAAGACTGTATGTTACTTTAAACATACACGTACACTCCCCCCCCCAACACACACAAAGAAAAAGTGCCCTTAAGGGTCAAGACAGTGGGGAAAAAAACATCCATAGGGTTAAAATGGCAGGTTGAAACCAAAACTGTTTAGGTGCTCATGCACTACAAGCTTATTCCTATCCTCTTTGACATTAGCGTAAGGAGTTTAAAAAAAGAAGCACTACAGTTTTTGAGCAACATTATAAACCTGGTTCTTTATGCACACAAGTAGGTATGCAACTTTCCCAAGGTCACACCACTACTAAGTGACAGAACCAGACAACAGAACTCTGGTACTGATTCTAAAGTCTATGTTCTTGCTATCACTTTCTCTTTTTTTTAATTAAGTTTATTGGGGTAACACTGGTTAATAAGATTATATACGTTTCAAGCGTACATTTCTGATTCATGACCTGTATATTGCATTGTGTGCCCACCACCCAAAGTCAAATCATCTTCTGCCACCATATATTTGACCCCCATTAACCTTTACTACCCCACCCCCTTCCCTCTAGTAACTACCACGCTGTTATGAGTTTTGTTTGTTTTCTTGTTTATTTGTTCTTTCAGTTTTATATTCCACATATGAGTGAAATCATATGGTTCTTAACTTTTTGACTTATTTTGCTTAGCATGATATTCTCGAGGTCCATACATGTTATCACAAATGGCAGTATTTCTTTCCTTATGGCTGAGTAATATTCCATTGTATACATGTACCACATCTTCTTTATCCAATTATTTATTATTTATTGAAGGACACTTTGGTTGTTTCCATATCTTGGTCACCGTGAATAACACTGCAATGAACATAGGGGTGCATATATCTTTGTGAACAAATTTTTTCATATTTTGGGGGTAGATACTCAGAAGAAGGGTTGCTGGGTCACATGGTAACTCCAGTCTTTTTTTTTTTTTTTAAGATTTTATTTATTTATTTTTAGAGAGAGGGGAAGGGAAGGAGAAAGAGAGGGAGAGAAACAGCAATGTATGGCTGCCTCTCACATGGTCCTTACCAGGGACCTGGCCTGCAACCCAGGCATGTGCCCTGACTGGGAATCGAACCAGGATTCCCTGGTTCCCAGCCCGTGCTCAATCTACTGAGCTACACCAGTCAGGGCTCCACTCTTATTTTTTTGAGGAACCACCATATTGTTTTCCATAGTGGCTGTACCAGTTTACATTCACAACAGCAGTGTGATAATAGCCATCTTTTTAAAAAACTTCATTTATTTTTAGAAAGAGGGGAAGAGAAGGAGAGAAACATCAATGTGAGAGAGAAACATCAATCAGCTGCCTCCCATACATGCCCCGGCAGGGTACCGAATCCATGACCCAGGCATGTGGCCTGACCAGAATTGAACTCGCGATCCTTGGCTTTACAGGATGGCAGTAGACACTCTAACAGGTGTAAGGTGGTATCTCATTGTTTTTAACATTATTTAATCCCAACAAAACTCTTTGCTAGAGCTTTTCTCAGATGAAGAAACCAAATCTTGAAGAAATTAAATAATGTTTCCAAGTTAATACTAGAGGGTCAAGGGTAGAATTCCAACCTAACTGTGTCTGATCCCGAAGCCAAAGTTCTCAGTGTCCCAAGATGGACATTCAGGAGACTTTTAGGGTGTGATGTATGGGATGGTAGGGGTCCCTATATCTAAGGCCTCTCTTCAGACTGTGAATGTCAATGGGGGACATATTTTGGGGTTCAAACTTAAGTTTGTAAACTCTCCCATCTTTCCACTCAATCTGGGTCACTCCTCATGACTTTATTTTTTTACAGTTTACATAGAGTATCTTATTTAACATCACAAGGTATAAAATATTACCTCCATTTTATAAATGAAACATTAACATTAAGAAATATTAAGTCAATTGTTCATGGCTATAAAGTATGTGTAAAGAGCCAGAATTCAAACCCAGGTTTCCAAACCTTCTTGATTCCAAAACTGCATGTTCTTTCCATTAAATGCCCAAAGGACAAAACATAAAACAAAAGAAGTATGAAAACTGCATGCATAAAGAGATAAATGGCTCAAGAGCCCTTGGAAGAAGGACAGGAAAGAAGGCCCTGTTGAGCGATAAATGAGAGATATGGGATCAACACTCCCTTCTCTTCAAAGAAAGAAAGCATAATATGGGGGAATACAGTATAAAGTACTTAATGAAACATGTAAAGCTATGGTTAAGTGATAGTCACAAAATCCTTGAAGGGCTTCAGAAATAATCTATCATAGGTTTCACTAGTACTAGGCCAAGAAAAATAAAGCCCTGGCTGGTGTAGCTCAGTGGATTGAGCATGGGCTGAGAACCAAAGGGTTGCTGGTTCGACTCCTAGTCAGGGCACATGCCTGGATTGCAGGCCAGGTGTCCAGTGGGTAGCACACGAGAGGCAATCACACACTGATATTTCTCTCCCTCTCCTTCCCTTCCCCTCTCTCTAAAAATAAATAAATAAAATATTTTTAAAAAAAAGTAAAAATAGTAACAATTGTCTCAATTTTCTAAAGCAGGGAAGCGTGAGAAAATCATTCTGTTCTATACGAAAGGATTCACTTGTGTGGTAAGGAAGGCCACAGGAGCTGGCTAATGTCTAGAGCAATTCCTTAGAAAAGTAAAGAGAGAGTCTGGCTGGTGTGGCTCAGTGGACTGAGTGATGGACTGCGAACCAAAGGGGTCAATGGTTCAATTCCCAGTCAGGGCAAATGCCTCAATTGTGGGTCAGGTCCCCAGTAAGGGGTGCTCTAGAGGCAACTACACATTGGTGTTTCTCTTCCTCTCTCCCTCCCTTATCTCTAAAAATAAGTAAAATCTTAAAGAAAAAGGAAGAGAGAAACAAGATTAAAATGTTTTAGACATGCACCTTCTTCTTTGCTCAATATCTGTCATGTCTGTATCTGCCCTGAAATGAGAACTATAGGCACTTAGATCAATGGACTGATATGTTAGTTGGGCTTCATTATAGTTTCTATTGGCTTCTCTACATTCTTGGCCCAAAACACCTATTTTACTTCATAGAGTGAAACAGAACAAATTTCTTTTGTTTACTCCCATTATATTATTTACATTATCAATCTTTTTTAAAGTATATTTTATTAATTGTGCTGCTACAGTCATCCCAACCCCCCTCCCCCCACCTGGTACACCCCTTCCCTCCAGCAGTTCACCGCCTTTTGTTCATGTCCATGGATCATGCACATCAGTTCTTTGGCTTCTCCATTTCCTATACTATTCTTAACATCCCCTTGTCTATTTTGTACCTACCCATTATGCTTCTATATCCCCGTACCTTTTTCCCCATTCTTCCCCTTCCCCTTACCAGCCGATAACCCTCCATGTGATCTCCATTTCTATGATTCTCTTCCTGTTCTAGTTGTTTGCTGAGTTTCTCTTTTCTTACATTCAGTTGATAGCTGTGAGTTTGTTGCCTTTTTACTGATCATAGTTTTGATTTTCTTCTTTTTTCTTAAATAAGTCCCTTTAGCATTTCATATAATACAATCTTGGTGATGATGAACTCCTTAGCTTTATCTTGTCTGGGAAGCACTTTATCTGCCCTTCCATTCTATATGATAGCTTTGCTAGATACAGTAATCTTGGTGATAGTTCTTTCTTCCCATCACTTTTTGTTTTTTTTCTAAATGTAAATGTTTCCTTCATGGTTTGTCTCCTCAGTCACTGTCCAAAGGACTCTGAGAAGCTGTAGGAATATGCAGACACAGATTCAAGGCCTGGCTTTCTCTCCAACGTTGTGGAAAGGGACTGTACATCACAGGGCAGAGCCCTATGCTCCCCTGCACCACCTGGATAGAGCCCGGGGAGGCTTTTCATCACTTTGAATTCTTCTTACCAATTCCTTCTTCCTGCAAAGTTTCTTTAGAGAAGTCACCTGACAGTCTTATGGGAACTCCTTTGTAAGTAACTCTGCTCTTTGCTTATTGCTTTTAGGATTCTCTTTATCTTTAATATCATTTTAATTGTGATATGTTTTCATGTGGTCCTCTTAGGGTCCAACTTGTTTGGGACTCTGTGCTTCCTGGACTTGTATGTCTATTTCCTTCACCAAATTAGAGAAGTTTTCTTTCATTATTGTTTCAAATAGTTTTCAATTTCTTGCTCTTCCTCTTCTGGCATCCCCATGATTCTTATGTTGGCACATTTGGAGATGTCCCGGAGTCTTCTTATTCTCTCCTTGTTTTTTTGTTTGTTTTTTAGTATATTTTATTGATTATGCTATTACAGTTGTCCCATTTTTTTTATCCCTAAGGGAAATTTTTTCCTCTCTGCTCTGTACCCCATCCCTACATCATTCCCCCACCTTAGTTCATGTCCATGGGCCTTACATATAAGTTCTCTGGCTTTCCCATTCCCTATACTATTCTTAACTCCCCCCTGTCTATTTTGTACCTGCAAATTATACTTCTTATTCCTGGTACTTTTCCCCCCATTCTTTCCCCTCCTCATCCCCACTGATAACTCTCCATGTGATCTCCATTTCTGTGATTCTGTTCCTGTTCTAGTTGTTTGCTTGGTTTGTTTTTTAGGTTCAGTTGTTGATAGTTGTGAATTTGTTGTCATTTTACTGTTCATATTTTTGATCATATTCTTTTTCTTAGATAAGTCCCTTTAACACTTCATATAATAAGGGCTTGGTGGTGATGAACTCCTTGAACTTGACCTTACCTAGGAAGCACTTTATCTGCCCGTCCATTCTAAATGATAGCTTTTCTGGATACAGTAATCTTGGATGTAAGTCCTTGCCTTTCATGACTTTGAATACTTCTTCCCAGCCCCTTCTTGCCTGCAAGGTTTCTTTTGAGAAATCAGCTGATAGTTTTATGAGAACTCCTTTTAGGTAGCTCTCTCCTTTTCTCTTGCTGCTTTTGAAATTCTCTCCTTATCTTTAATCTTGGCTAATGTAATTATGATGTGCCTTGGTGTGTGCTTCCTTGGGTCCAACTTCTTTGGGACTCTCTGAGCTTCCTGGACTTCTTAGAAATCTATTTCCTTTGCCGGATTGGGGAAGTTCTCCTCCACTATTTGTTCAAGTAAGTTTTCCATTTCTTGCTCTTCCTCTTCTCCTTCTGGCACCCCTATGATTCGGATGTTGGAATGTTTAAAGTTGTCACAGAGGTTCCTAAGCCTCTCCTCATTTTTTTTTGAATTCTTGTTTCTTCATTCTGTTCTTGTTGAATGTTTCTTTCTTCCTTCTGCTCCAAATCATTGATTTGAGTCTTGGTTCCCCTGTACACCTTTTCTTTATTTCACTTTGCATAGCCTTCGCTTCTTCCTCTATTTTGTGACCATATTCTATTTTGCAACCATTTCTGTGAGCATCCTGATTACCAGTGTTTTGAACTCTGCATCTAATAGGTTGGCTGTCTCTTCATCACTTAGTTCTATTTTTTGAGCGTTGATCTGTTCTTTCACTTGGGCCATAGTTTTTGTCTCAGTGCGCCTGTTGCATAATAAAGGGCGGGGCAACCCAGGCTGATGTGTTTTGGTGCTGTATGTGGGGCGGGGTCTGAGAGCGAACAATACTGCTTACCTGGCTCTCGGCAGGCTTTTAGTCACTTCCCCCGCTACCCACAAGCAAATTGGACCCTTCTGGTGCCTGTTTCTGGGTAGGTGGGTTTGTGTACGTTCTAGGACCCTGTGGGTCTCTCCAATGAATTCTCCTGTGAGGCTCGGAGTTTCTCCTGCCTCTGCAATCCCCACAGAATTTTACAGCCAGAGGTTTTGAGGCTTTATTTCCCCACGCTGGAATCCTGAGTTGCACGGTCTGTCTCGCTCCCCAGTTGTTCCTCCTGGTTTATCTGCACTCAAATGTGGGACTGCTCAGTCCACCAGCAGCCACCTTGCCATGAGTTCTTTCCACCCTGGCTGCCTGTCTCTGCCCCTACTGGTCTGGATGAATGTTTCTTCTTTAACTCCCTGGCTGTCGGACTTCCATAGTTTGATTTTCTGGCAGTTCCGGTTATTTTTTGCTTTTAAATTTGTTGCTGTCCTCCTGTTAGATGTACGAGGAGGCAAAGTGTATCTACCTACACCTCCATTTTAGCCGGAAGTTTCTCTCCTCGTTTTTTTGTTTTTTATCTTGTTTTTTCATTCTTTTTTTTTTTTTAAGATTTTATTTATTTTCAGAGAGAGGAGAAGGGAGGGAGAAAGAGTAATGTATGGTTGCCTCTCACATGGCCCTCACTGGGGACCTGGCCCGCAACCCAGGCATGTGCCCTGACTGGGAATCGAACCGGGACCCTCTGGTTCCCAGCCCGCGCTCAATCCACTGAACTACACCAGCCGGGCCTTGTTTTTTCATTCTGTACTGTATCACTGTTTATTGCTTCTTTATGATCCAAATCACTGATTTGAACCTCAGCTTCCTTCTCCTGTTGGTTCCCTATGGATTTTTCTTTATTCACTCAGCATAGCCTTCATTTCTTCCGTTATGTGTTTGCTGTATTCAGTGAGTTCTCTGAGCATCCTGATAACCAGTGTTTTGCACTCTGCATCTAATAGGTTGGTTATCTCCTTGTCGATTAGTTCTTTTTCTGGAGTTTTGACCTGCTCTTTTATTTGGGCCATATGTCTTTGTCTCCTCAATTCGGCAGCCTCACTGTGTTTGTTTCTGTGTGTTAGGTAGAGCTGCTTTGACTCCTTGTCTTGGCACACATGTTACGTGTTAAGGGGCAGAGCCTCAAGGCATTTGC
Source organism: Micronycteris hirsuta (assembly GCA_004026765.1). Lineage (NCBI taxonomy): Eukaryota > Metazoa > Chordata > Mammalia > Chiroptera > Phyllostomidae > Micronycteris > Micronycteris hirsuta. The sequence continues at coordinate 22,758 of PVJI01009888.1, read as the reverse complement.
CAGGGTGGGGTAACCAACCACTTTGCTGTTTTTTATGCTATGTATGTGAGGGAGGAGTCAGAGAGGAAAGAATGCCACTCCTTGTCTCTTACCACATTTCCAGTCACTTCCTGCACTTCCCATGTGTGACTGGTGCCCTTCCAGCTGCTTCCCTGGTGCTGAATCCCAGTGTGTGTGGGTTTCGTATGTTCTAGGACCATGGGGTCCTTTAAACAGATTCTCCTGAGAGACCAGAAGTTTCTTCTGCCACCCCAACCCCCACTGGTTTTTATAGCCAGGAATTATGAGGCTTATTTACCCAGTGCTGGAACCCTGGTCTACATAGTCTGGCCTGGGGCTGGGATCATTCGTTCCCCAGGTGTCCCTTCTGGTTTTTATCCACTACACGTAAATGTGGGACTGCCTGTTCTGCTGGCCACCTCCTTGTCAGTGCCACACAACATCCTCTCTGTCCCTCTGACCTGTCTGAATGAATATTTCTGCTTTAAATCCTTGGTTGTCAGACTTCTATACAATTCAATTTTCTGACAGTTCTGGTTGCTTTTTGTCTTGAGGCTAGTTGTGATCCTTCTAATGACTGTGTGAGGAGGTGAAGCATGTCTACCTACACCTCCATCTTGGCTGGAAGTCCCCAAGTTTCCTCTTCTTTTAAACAAAGAACAGCAGTGAGGTTTTTCCTTCCGCTGCTTCCATTTTCTTCAGCTGTATCATAGTAATGCCACTATGCAGAAAAATCATAGAATCTTAGGGATGAAAAGCACCTTGAAGGTTCACACTATCTTTTCTTACACCCTGGCAAAATTGCTCCCAACTCAACCCTAAGCATAGCAGTCAAAGTAATTGTGCAAAATCATTTTCAGATCATATTACGCCTTTGTTCAACACCCTCCAATGGCTCAGAGAAAATGCTCAACTTCTTAAAAAATGACCTACACAACCTTAAAATTACCACTAGTTTGCCCTCAGATCCCAACTCTTCCTATCCCCCTCCGTTATGCAATTCCAGTCAAACTGGTTCCTTGTTGTGCCCTGAGCCCACTTTAGGGTGATTGTTTTTTACTGTTCCTTCTGCTTGGAATGATCTCTCAGATAACAGCATGGCTTGCTTACTCAGTCTTCTCGGGTCTTTACTCAAATGCGTTTTCAGTGAGCCTTTCTCTGGTCATAATAACTAAAATTACAAAACACAAAATACTTCCTATCCTACTTCTATCCTATTCTTAAGGCCTGACCCACGAAAAGTGACTCAGACAGATACTAAACAGACTTTTTGCTCCTCTTTGCTTAATTGATGAATCTGAAGTTTGTTTTCCTCTGAGACAGAAGACAATGGCATAATGAAAAGTTGTCATCTCACTCATAGATGCTCACAATAGCTCAAAAGAAGGGAACAAACTTATGGACCTTTTGAGTCTCTTTCAATCCTTCAAATATATAAATATCCATGCATGGGAGCATTAGAGGGGAAGAGAACAAGACCCACCACAAGTTCTCAAGTAACCCTGAAGTAAAACATAAGAGAAGCATAATATTTTTGGATTCTTTTATTTACGAGATCCAGAGGGGGAATTTTCTTTGTATGAATGATTCATTTTTAGTCTCTAAAGCAGTAAGGTACAGGAGAAGACATATGCTATGATCTGCTATGACAAGGAACTCACAGTGAGCTGACTGAAATCTCCCTTTAATAAAGATGAAAAAGTGGACTTCCGGCCAAGATGGAGGTGTAGGTAGACACACTGCCTCCTCGCACAACCAAAAGAGGAAAAACAACAATTTAAAAAACAAAAACAGCCAGATCTGACAGAAAATCGAACTGAGTGGAAGTGCAACAACCAAGGAGATAAAGAAGACATGTTCATCCAGACTGGTAAGCAGGGCGGGGCTGGGTGGAGAGCGTGCCTCAAGATGGCGGTTTGTGGAGCGGTACCGGCAACACTCCAGCTTCCCAGAGAGACCTGTGGCGGGAGCGCCTGACCAAAACGCAGCCAGTGCACTCAGCGAAACCACTCAGCAAAACCCACGGCTAGCTGACCCGGACCCAGTGGGGCCGGGACTGGTGAACCGAGCAGTCCCTTATTCTCTTGCAGATAAACCAGGAGAAAAAGCGGGGGAGCGGAGCAGACCAAGCAACCCACCATCTCAGGGAAATAAAGCCTCAAACACCGATTGAAAACACCTGTGGGGGTTGAGGTGGCTGCGGGAGGAACTCACGGCCTCACAGGAGAGTTCATTGGGGAGACCCATAGGGCCTTGGAACTACGCAAGCCTGCCCACCCACCCCAGAGCCAGCACAGAAGGGCCCAACTTGCTTGTGGGTAGCAGGGGAAGTGCGGAGAGCAGAACAAGCACCATAGTTCACTCAGGCCCCGCCCCCACAGGCAGCATCAGAACACAACAACGTGATTGCCCTGCCCTGGTGAGCACCTGAGGCTTCGCCCCTTAAAGTAGCAGGTGCTCCGAGGGAAAAAAAATGGCCCAAATGAAAGAACAGATCAAAGCTCCAGAAAAAATACAACTAAGCAACGAAGAGACAGTCAACCTATAAGATGCAGAGTTCAAAACACTGGTAATCAGGATGCTCACAGTACTGGATGAAAGTTGGTCACAATTAGTTGAACAAGTGAAAGATACGCTAAAGGAAATGTGGAGAAATGTGGGGAAATGTGTAGGGAATCAATAGGGATGAGAAGGAAACTGGGACTCAAATCAACGGAGTGGACCAGAAGAAAGAAAAAAACATCCAACCAGAAAAGAATGAAGAAACAAGAATTCAAAAAACTGAGGAGAGGCTTAGGAACCTCCAGGACATCTTTAAATGTCCCAACATCCGAGTCATAGGGGTGCCAGAAGGAGAAGAGGAAGACCAAGGGATTGAAAACTTATTTGAACAAATAATGGAGAACTTCCCCAAGCTGGTGAAGGAAATAGACCTCCAGGAAGTCCAGGAAACTCAGAGAGTCCCAAAGAAGTTGGACCCAAGGAGGAACACACCAAGGCACATCATAATTACATTACGCAAGATTAAAAATAAGGAGAGAATGTTAGAAGCAGCAAGAGAAAAGGAGACAGTTACCTACAAAGGAATTCCTACAAAGGAATTCCCATTAGACTGTTAGCTGATTTCTCAAAAGAGACCTTGCAGGCAAGAAGGGGCTAGAAAGAAGTATACCAAGTTACTAAAGGCAAGGACCTACATCCAAGAATACTCTATCCAGCAAAACTTTCATTTAGAATGGAAGGGCAGATAAAGTGCTTCTCAGATAACGTCAAGTTCAAGGAGTTCATCATCACCCAGCCTTTATTATATGAAATGTTAAAGGGATTTATATAAGGCATGGAGGGATATCAACACGGGAGTGGGAGAGGGAGAGAGGAGGAGAAAGTACAGAGAATAGATAGCATAAACAGTAGGCAGAAAACAGACAGGGGGAGGTTGAGAATAGTATGGGAAATGTGGAAGCCAGGGAACTTAAGTGTATGACCGATGGACAAAAACTAAAGGGCAGGGAATGGGGGCTGGTGTGGGGCAGAGGGGAATAAAGGAGGGAAAATGGGACAACTGTAATAGCATAATCAATAAAATAGATTTTTAAGAAAAGATGAAAAAGCTAGGAAAGTAACGATGGAAAACACAGAAGATACTCCCAGGGAATCCAACTTCAGACCAAGTGGTATGTAAATGTAACATCCACAGGGTTCTATCATATCGGAGTGGAAGAAAAAGAAGGGAAAATGAGTTAAGAAAAAGCTGCCAAATCCTGACTTAGCTTTAAAGCTACCCAAATAAGCAAGGCTGCTTCAGATATAAAGACAAATTTCCTCTGATCTAGAAGGCCAGAGTTTGACTTAGACTTGGCATAAGCCCAACTGACTGCAGCAGCAGCAGCAGCATGATTTACAAATAGGTGATAGATATTTCCTACCACATCCTCTCCAATCAAATCACATTAAGAAGATAATGTATCATTACAGAGTTTATAGTAAACAGCAAATTCTGATAGAAAAGATAAAACACCATATACCATTATTGAAACATTTTATTTCATAGCTCTACATACAGTTATGGTATTAATGTCATATATCACTGAGGAAATAATTTTGACAGATTAAATGATGGTGTGTTTATATTCTATTTGCTCATTGGCCCACAGGTCAGCCAATCTGATCCAGGACTCTATGGCAACAGACTAAGAGCTTTAAGATGAGATTCTCCTATCATATTTTTTTAAATAAAGCATTTTCCACAGAAGCTGCTACAAATACTGTTAAAGAACAGTCTCTACAAATAAGAAATGCTGCCATTCTGATATACTAAAAATGAATAGTGAGGCCCTGGCTGGTATGGCTCAGTGGATTGAATGCCAGCCTGCCAACTGAGGGGTCATCGGTTCAATTCCCGGTCAGGGAACATGCCTTGGTTGCGGCCCAAGTCCCTAGTTGGGGGCATCGCATTGATGTTTCTCTCCCGTTCTCCCTCCCTTCTCTAAAAAGAAATAATTAAATCTTTAAAAAAATGAATAGTGGGGAAAAAGTCAACAGCAATGACAAAAAATCTATTCAAATAATGAGGCATCTCTGAAACTCTGGAGATTTTGCCTTGTTTAATTTCAGTAAAGAATTTCATAAATCCTCAAATTGTGAGAAACCAACACCAGGACAAAATGAGAGATTAGTATATGGGGAGTGCTGCTTAGCTAAAATCACAATATTGAAGCTTCTCATGCCACAGTATACAGAGAGCTAAAAGTTTTAATTCAAGACTGCTAACCTTTGTCAGTCTCCCATAACTTTTTTGAAATATTAAAATGAGTATTAAAACATTATCAGGCTCTTATTCTCCATATTCTCAAATCACAGCCAGCTCATACAGTCCTTAGAATATGATGTCTGTCCTCTTCTCTATACACCCCTACCACCACCACTGCCCTACTATAAGAAAAAGATGGCCATGTCCAAGTGAGGAAATAATATATTTTCTCTTCACATACCATATGCCCCTATTCCTTCTCCCTCAGCTCCAGACATCCTTGAAGAAAAGAGGAAACAGATAATTACAAACTAGATGAGGAGACTAGACAAAAAACCTCATCATTCTCCCTAATATGTTCATTAACATTCTAAAATCCACCTGACTTATAAAGTATTCCCCTTTCCTGGCATGCTTTTCACCAATAATTGATGCAATACCTCTGGCTACAAGTAACTTTGGTCCCTACCTTCCAGTATATGGTGGAAAGTGAATCCTGAGAAGTATAATCTGAGATGTCAGGGTTAAAATTAGTTTGGAAACTATATTTTCATCTGCTTCACATTGTTGTATTTAATAATTGTTGTATTTAATTGTTGTATTTAAATATTGTTGTATTTAATAATTTTAAAGTATACAGTTCAGTGACATAAAGTACGTTCACATTACTGTACATTATAGAAGAGAAAATGGTCTTAGGCACAAGGATACCATGGTATTAAGAAACTATAGTCATTCTTTTCTTTTTTAAAAGATTTTCTTTTTAGAGAGAGAGGAAGGGAGTGAGAAAGAAAAGGAGAGAAATGTCAATGTGTGGTTGTCTCTTGCGTGTCCCCTACTAGGGACCTGGCCCACAACCCAGGCATGTGCTCTGACTGGGAATTGAACCAGTGACCCTTTGGTTCACAAGCCTGCACTCAATCCACTGAGTCACACCAGCCAGGGCTGTAGTCATTCTTTCTCTGATGATTTACAATACATGTATTTATTGTATAAGATACATATTAAGAATTACAGTGGATATGAAGAATAAACAGTCAATGTTAAGAGTATCTGATACTACCAACTAGCAAAAACAGTTATCAACATGCATGTTTTTCACATGCCGAATGTAGTTTTTTATAGGCACATGTCAGTTTCCAAACACGTCCAAAGCAGATGGAGGTCTACATCTCTTGTCAGCACTGAGTTCAAGGGGACCCAATCCATAAGGGCAGACTAACACGAGAAGCAACAGAGTACCAGAAATTCCTAGAATGGCAAAACCTTTCCTGTTACTATTTCAAATTCTCCAAGAATTCTTAAGAAGACAACCCAAAAAGTAGGGTAAAAACAATTGTAGTGGAAGTCATAAATTCTATCAAAGCTAAAAAAGTAACTGCAAATAAAATCACTACTAGGCCTCTGTCTACATCAGTTTCCTCTATACCTTCATAAAAGAAAAACAAAACATTTTGCTCTGGTCCTATAACCTTTTTCTTTTTTTAAAGATCCTGAACCAGTATCGTATGCAAAGAAGGACAAGAAGCTGCAAGAAGAGGACCGTTTCTCAGTGATACTGCCTCCCAGTATGAAAGCCTCAGGCTCTGATCACAGGGACTATCTTCCTCAAAGAATTAACAGTGGCAGCTACTACTGACTGAGCATTTACTGTGTTCCAAACACTATGCTCAGGGATTTATAGAAATCATTACATATATCTTCACCATAACACATTTTGAAAATTTACATTCAGATACTAACAGTAAAGATTTAAGATTTTATTTATTTATTTATTTTATTTATTTTTAGAGAGAAGGGAAGGGAGGGAGAAAGAGAGGGAGAGAAACAGCAATGTATGGTTGCCTCTCACATGGCCCTCACTGGGGACCCGGCCCGCAACCCAGGCATGTGCCCTGACGGAGAACCGAACCGGGACCCTCTGGTTCCCAGCCCGTGCTCAATCCACTGAGCTACACCAGCCAGGGTAGAATATTTTTATACAGTACATTTTACTACTATTAAAGCTGTACCCAGTCTCATATTACTTTTAATAGTCATTTTAATAGCTATCTAATATTCTACTATATACCTATACCATAATTTAACTATTTCCTTATTATTAAAATTTTTAAAAGCTGTTAATTTTTATAATAAAATAATACTGTGATGAGTTTCTTTGTCTAAACCTTCATTTATATTTCTCATCAATTCCCTAGAATAAATACATTCAGGAGTTTTGTAAATAAAAAAAATCCCCTCTTAATTTACTTCAGGTAATAGAAGGAAGGACAGTCACACTATTCAATTACAGTGTTTTCAACTGTTCCCCCAGCAACATATAATGTCCACTTAGCACATCGCATGGCAGTGCCTGGACTTTAAGGATGTTCACCCAGGCAAGCTTTTTACTTTTTATTTTTCTTCAGCTCATGCCCCTTTTTAGTAATATTGACTCTCTCCACATTTTATGCTGGAGAAGATACATACCCTTACTCCTTAAGACTCCCTGGCTTAAGAAAATTAATAGGGAGGAAAGGATTAAAAAGTTACACAAGTAGATACTCTCTTTGTCATTAATGTTACACACCTTACTAGCTTTTATGGGTGCACCTGGGCAGTTTAGAAAGCAACCTAAAAGGGGAAGCCTCAAAAGCTAAGGAAGAATAACACTCTAAGTCTTTAATATGAAATTAAAAGAAGAAAAGGGCATGGAGATACCGGCTATGTTAGTATTTGTGATTTGACATTTGGTTCATTTAAGATTCTAGATTTTTTTAAGAGTTATTTTTATTTTTTAAAGATTTTATTTATTTTTAGACAGAGGAGAATCGAGGGAAAAAGAGAGGGAGAGAAACATCAATGTTTGGTTGCCTCTCACATACCCCCTTACTGGGGACCTGGCCTACAACCCAGGCATGTCCTCTAGACTGGGAATTGAACCTGTGACCCTTTGGTTCACAGGCCAGCACTCAATCCACGGAGCCACACCAGCCAGGGTTAAAGAGTTTTTAATACACAGTACTTCATATTCTTAATACTTTCACAAATATTGGGTTGGCTAAAAAATCCGTTACATTTTTTCCATACAATGGCTCTAGTAGTGCTTAGTTGTCTTTAACTTCATTTGAAACAATTTCGTTAGATTGTATTGACAGCTGTCATATCAGTATGCATTTAAAAAAAATCAAAATGAATACATTTTTGTGCAGCCATTTTAATATTGAAGATGGAAAAAAATACACAACATTTTCAGCATATTATGCTTTATTATTTTAAGAAGGGTAAAAACACAACTAAAATGCAAAAAAAGATTTGTGCAATATATGAAGATGCTGAGACTGATCAAATGTGTCAAAAGTGGTTTGCGAAGTTTCTTGGTAATACTGACATTTTGGCCAAATAATTCTTTGTTATGGGGCTGTCTTAGGCATTGAAAGATGTTCAAGCAGCACCTGTGGCCTCTATCCTCTTGGGAGCCAAGAGCTGGAGATAGTGACATATTCGAAATATCCAAATCAATAAAGTTATTGGTGAAAAAAATGTGTCTTTTATTTTATGGAAAAAACCATACGAACTTTTTGGCCAACCAATACGTGGAGGAAGAACATCACATCAATTCACACAGAGAAAAGCAGAGGATACACAATTTCAGAGGTAGACAATAAAGGTAAGTGTCCTAGATTTTAAAGTAGATTAGAATCAGTGGTAGAAAAAACAAAACAAAACAAAAACAACCAAACATTGTCTACAGAAGTCAAAAGTTCAAAGAGAGCTGTTAATCTGAGGAAATGTTAGCAATCTAGCTGATAAGCATCAAATTAGAAAAGAAACTGATCAACAGTAGCAAATTTAAGCTTAAACATTCGATCACACTGTATTTTGCCATGTATAATGCACACTTTTTTTGCCCAAAGTTTTTAAGGGAAAAATAAGGATGTACATTATACATAGGCAGCACTAATTCTCATGTACAATGCGAATTAACGCTAAAACATGGGTGTGCATTTTACATGGCTAAATATGGTACATTCTTTTTAAAAATTCAATATCCTTAATCGCTTGAAAACCTCTCTTTACTTCCTCAAAAGTTATAGGTGATCTGAAGATATAAATGGTATCACCCTGTTTAATTTTTAAATATTGATAATAATGGCTAATGCTAAATAAGCCTTTAAGATGACCAGGAACTATGTTAAAGGCTTTATATGTATTAATTATTTTAATCCTCAAAACAACCCTAGTAGGTGGATGCTATTATCTTCATTTCATATTTTACATATGAAGAAATGGAGGGGCTAAGTAATTTGTCCAAGGTTACAGAACCAGCAATTGGAATAGCTGGGAATTGAACTCTGGCAGCCTTAACCACAGTCAGAGCATTTAGCCACTATACTTTTCCAAAAAAGAAGTTCCTAACAGACTATACAGCAGTGGGTGTGGGCGGATTCGGAGAGGAGAACATCAGAGAGAAATATATATAGTAACTTTCAGGCACAGAAATAATTATCAATTTCACCAAAAAGTTGTTCCAACATATATCTCATGTTTTATTATCCCAAATAGGATGATGCTAAACATCTTTTGCAAAAATTGTTTTTGATCTTTTCTTCCTCCTTAAAAAAAAAAAATGGAAAAAAGGAAATGATGAAAAGAAACTAAAGTCTTCTCCAATACCTTTCAACAGCTTTTCTTTCCTTGACCTTTTCAAAACCTTGATTAGAAAACAAAGATGAAAAAAGACTTTCAGTTGAAATAAAAAGACTTCTTAATAATATTTCCATTGCTAATGACTGAAATATTTAAGAAAAACTTTAGGTCTATCCCATCCATTCTCAAATGAGAGGAAAATCAAGTTAACAAAACCCTCATCTTTTGATTTCACAGCAGTTTTCTTCCCCCTCAAAGGCTGGCTATTCCTGTCCCCGCTGCAGACAGGGAACTGCTCCCAGTGACGTCAGAGCAGTCTCCCAGCAACGATTAATGAGGGTTGTCCACCACAGGGGTTTCCTGAAAAGCTAGCAAGAAATTATCCACATATTTGCTGCAATACTGAGATGCACGATGCAATGGAATTTCTCTTAACCCTTAAAGCTCCAGTCTCTGGCAAGTTTCTAAATAGGTTATTTTCTAGAATGCCCCTGGGATTATCTCTACCCACCCAACCTTCTCTCCAAATAAAAATAGAATTTTGTTAGTTTGAAATATTTATGGCTATAATACATATTACTATAATTGAATAATCATAAAAAATAGGACTGCATAATATAAGCTGAAAAACAGACATTACTCTTTTCACTTCACATGCATAACAATTTAGAATAATGAAAGCATAGAACAGTAAAGAATATCAGGATAGAAAATAAAACAGCATGCCCTGGCTGGTATGGCTCAGTTGCTTGGGCATCGTCCCACAAATGGAATGGTCTCAGGTTAGATTCCCAGTCAGGGCATGTGCCTAAGTTGCGGGTCTGGGGTAACCAATTGATGTTTCTTACATCCATGTTTCTCTCCCTCGCTTTCTCCCTCCCTTCCCCTACCTAAAAAAAGGAAAGAAATAAAACATTAAGTTCTTAAAGGTACTTTCCCACATATGCTGTCCAAACAACATCCCCAGATAGGAAACCTTAAATCTTCCTAGGCTCCTCTCTACTGAATTTTTCACAATGACCTTTGCAGGCAGCCCTCCAGAAATCACCGGTATCAAAATGGAGTTGCATAAAAAGGAGCAGGAAGTCCAAGCACTTAATCCAAAAAAAGATAAGTTAGGTTCACACCTAAGAGTATATCAAACAATTTCTTCCTAAAGCTTTGCTTTAGCTCTATACATTCAAAATGAGAGTTTAACCACAGTGGCAAGGAATTTTACATAACTACCTATTTTGAGGTCTGCTCAAACAGTGTACAAATTGCATGCTCAGGACCAATGCAAATAAGATAAATTCCAAATTCCAAAATTCAACCTAGAATTATTCATAGATGATAAGGTTCCAGAAACCTGATTAGGTGCCCTTTTCATTTCATATTTAGAAAAAACAATTAGGCAAAATTCATTAGCAGTAGGATATGCCGGGTTAATTCAGGCACGCTGCTTCAGCAATCCTGACTGTGGCCTCAGCATATTCTAAGAGGAAACAAACAAAATAGCATCCCTTATCATTAACAACATTCCATTTTGCCTTCAGCTCTGTTCAATGCACCCAGTTATCAAGGCATAGATGGGAGAACGCACCAGTTCTGATGGATTTTTCTTCTTCCTTCTCTGTCCCCTCCCTCTTAGAAGAAAAAGACTGCAAACAAAATCACTACGTCACTGGAGGTAGAGGGAATCCCATCTCGGCACCCTTTAGAAACCAAGGCCAGCAAACAAAAACAAGCTAATTATGAGAAATAAACAAACAAGTAATCCAAAATAAGAAGCAGTAAACCCACAGAGAAATTCTTATGACAGTAAGTCAAAAGGCATGTTTCGGTAAAAAGACTGAAAAAATTCCTCCTAAGATGTTCCTAATCAAAAAAGCTACCTAGATACAGCAAAAGCGACACATTTCTTCCCATCACATTCAAAGACTAAGGGACAGTTATGTAAAGACATAGGACAGAGAGACATATTCACCAGCTGGGTGTGGAGAGCTGTGGAATGACACAGGGAAGGATATTTATAGGGGATTCCCTGCTTCCTGCAATGTGCGTCAACAGCATCACCAAAGAGAAAAGAGATCACCACTATTCTCAGAAGCCAAATCTGAATGAAGCATCACTTGAAATAGCCATGGAAGAGGTAGAATCTGGATAAAGTAAAAGTTCTAGAAAACCTAATTTAAAAAACATTTTAAAGATAAAAAACAGCAGACAAAAATGCCCACAAAGCCCTCACAAAACTTAACACTTGAACATTCTCTAATTTCCCTAATGTGTGTAATACAGTTAAATTGGCCAAGATACAAAAGATATCTATCTTTCTAGCTTCTTCCCTATCCAGTCTGTGGAGTTCAAGGACTTTTATATAAAGAAAGAAAAATTATCCAAAACTCACCCCAGATGGATCTGCACTTAAACCAACAGCGAGCTCACATTATTAATGGAGACCTCATTGTATGAATCTGTTCTGCCGGAATTTTGCTGGAAGAAATTCCTTCTGGGAAACTTGTGCCTCTCTCTTCCTCCACCCACAGTCCCTTCCTGCCCCCTTCACCCTTGAATGAAACGCTACTGATCCTTGCTGCTGCGTCTCCAGCAAGCTAATTGCTCTGACAAGCAGCTCTGAGGCAGTCCATGGCCCAGCTGTTCAGCGGGATGTCACCTAGAGCTCTGCCAACAGTCACACTCGTGTGCACGCGCAAGCGCGTGAGCGTGCACACACACAGAGGCTGCAAGAGCACCCCCTCCCACCTCCTTTTCTCGCTCTCATTCAAGCACTTCAGTGACAAGCCTGCCTCCACACTGCTCTGAGGATGGCTTTTAAAGACACAGCAGCAGCTCTTTTCTGCTGCATATGCTGGGATGCCAAAATAGAGTCTTATTAGAGAAGAATAACGAGTTGGGCACATGTATTGAATTAAAAGTGAACTTTTAAAATTACTTTGCTTTTTTCTCACCTCCAAAATAATTGAGGCCAGAGAAATGGTCTTTGCCTAAAAGATACTGAGCTGAAAAATTAAGACCAAACCTAGTTACAGAGAATTTTCTTTCCAGCAAGCTATATTTAGTAGTCATTTTTCATTTTGGGGAAGAAGGTAAGCAACACAGGATACTAGTAGTATCTGTTCCTTCTTCTGTGTCTGTCCCTGAAAGGATGGTGAGAAGACTTTGGCCATAAAATGGGAAAATGAGGAAATTGTGAAGGCACCTTACTGATAGAACTGATGCAAATGGATGTAAACAGACTATAAGAATGGGGGTGAGGACAAATAGATTAAAATAAAGTAAGTAGGCCCTGGCTGGGTAGCTCCATTGGTTAGAGCATTGTCCCCAAACACCAAGGTTGCAGGTTTGATCAGGGCACATACAAGAATCAACAAATGAATGCATAAATAAGGGGATCAACAAATCGATGTTTCTTTCTCTTTCTCCCCCTCCCTATCTCTCTCTATAATCAATAAATTTTAAAACATAAAATAAAATAAAGTGGTACAAAGGACACCCAGGAAAGAAGAGTAATAGTTCTTGAAAGTATGCATGGCTTTGGGACAGAAGACATAGAAATGACATCAGGCCCCAATTTTTTTTTTTTTTAGATTTTATTTATTTATTTTTAGAGAGAGGAGGAGGGAGGGAGAAAGAGAGGGAGAGAAAGAGCAATGTATGGTTGCCTCTCACATGGCCCTCACTGGGGACCTGGCCTAGAACCCAGGTATGTGCCCTGACTGGGAATCGAACCGGGACCCTTTGGTTCCCAGCCCGCGCTCAATCCACTGAGCCACACCAGCCAGGGAGGCCCCAATTTTTAGGAACCTAAGGAAAGGTAGTAATGATCTCTATTGCTACAACAAGTTAATGGATATTATAGGTGGTGCAAGGTCTGCAACAGCACAAAATAACATATGGATAGGGTCCAGGCATGTAAGGAAAACAATAAAACCTGTCACAAAGACAACTAGTCAGTTAAACACATTCTGTTGTGTGCTTGTGCTCTTACTATGGACCAGACACTATGATATGTTCTAGGAATATGAGATAGAGCTGTTAACGGTCATACAGAAGAAGAAAAAACAGAGGATTCTGGTTTTTTCTCTGAATGAAATGAAGAGACCTTAGGGGGTTAGAAGACTGATCCTGAAGGGCCAAACAGACCACTGAAAGGAATCTGACTTTTACACGTAGCAAGATGAGAGCCCAGTGGGAGTTTCTAAGCAAAGAAATGGTATGTTCTTTTTTTTTATTTATTTTTACTTATTTATTTTTTTATTTTTAGAGAGAGGGGAAGGGAGGGAGACAGAGAGGGAGAGAAACAGCAATGTATGGTTGCCTCTCACATGGCCCTCACTGGGGACCTGGCCTGCAACCCAGGCATGTGCCCCGACTGAGAATCGAACCGGGACTCTTTGGTTCCCAGCCCGCGCTCAATCCACTGAGCTATGCCAGCCAGGGCAGAAATGGTATGTTCTTTATGTATATCTCTTGTTTGCCTCCAAATTTTTTTTTTAAAGATTTTTATTTATTTATTTTAGAGAGAGGGGAAGGGAGGGAGACAGAGAGAGAGAGAAACAACAATGTATGGTTGCCTCTCACATGGCCCTCATTGGGGACCCGGCCCACAACCCAGGCATGTGTCCTGACAGGGAATCGAACCGGGAACCTCTGGTTCCCAGCCCGCGCTCAATCCACTGAGCTACACCAGCCAGGGCCAAATTTTTCAGAAATTTCTAATGAATATAGAGTTTGTAAAAACAGTATAATAATAATCTAGATTCATATACAGATTTAGTACATGTGTGTACATGCATACATGTATAAATTTTTTTTGGAACTATTTGAGATGTTTTCTTAATGACCCTTCATACTAAAACAATTCAGTGTGCATCTCTTAACAATAAAGTCACTATGAACTATGAGAATAACCACTGGCCACATCCCAGATTAGTTAATGAGTAATATGTATACAAAGTAGATCTAAACAGCACTGCAAAAGCTTAGAAAACTGAAATGGCTTTGGAATTACCACTGACTGAAGAAGGCTGGACAGAACTTGTAAGATGAACCCAACCAGGTCAAATGTCTGCCTAAATAAAAGTCAACATTCACTATGGCATTTAAACATGACCCTGACTCTTGTAATACAATATTCAAATTTTCCAGGATACAATCCAAAATTACTTGGCATACAAAGAACCAAGATTATCTCAATTTGCATAGGAAAAGAGATGAACAGATATAACACTGAAATGACACAGATGTAGAAATTACCTGATGTCTATTATAGTAGCTATTATAAAAATGCCCCAACAATTAGGAAAAACACTCTAGAAACTAATGTGAAGATAAAATGCCTCAGAAAAGAAATCGATGATATAAAAAAGTACCAAATGGAAATTTCAGAATTAAAAAATGTAACAACCGAAATATAAACATTCACTTGATGGGTTCAACAGCAGAACAGAAATGACAAAAGAACCAGTGAATCTGAAGACATATTAAATTCAAACCAGACATAATTTTGAAGACAGATCAAATTTCAATAGAGATCCCAAATATGAATCAATATTAAGTATGAAAATTAAGAGAAAAGAGATGGGGAAAAAACAGATCATTTAGGCCCCAGAAAATACCACAAACTCTAATATTTGGACTTACCAGTGTCCCAGGAGGGAAGAAACAGTGTAGTAAAATACTTGAAGAAATAATGGCTGAAAGCTTCACAATTTTGACAAAAGATATAAACCTAGAGTCAAGAAGCTCAACAATCCCCAAACAGAATAAACACAACAAAATCCACTCCTGATTTCATCATAATCTAACGGCTAAAAAGTAAAGACAAAGCCCTGGCTGGTGTAGCTCAGTGGATTGAGCACGGGCTGGGAACCAGAGAGTCCCGGTTCGATTCCCCGTCAGGGCACACGCCTGGGTTGCGGGCCGGGTCCCCAGTGGGGGCCATGTGAGAGGCAACCATACATTGCTGTTTCTCTCCCTCTCTGTCTCCCTCCCTTCCCCTCTCTCTAAAATAAATAATAATAAAATAAAGTCTTTAAAAAAAAAAAGTAAAGACAAGGACAAAATTTTGAGCCTTAGCCAGGCAACTCAGTTGTTAGAGCATCATCCCAGTACACCAAGGCTGTGGGTTCAGTGGTCTCACTGGGTATGTACAAGAAGCAGAAGAATGCATGGGCAAGGGGAAAAACAAAACAATGTTTCTCTCTCTCTCTCTCTCAAATCAATAAATTAAAAAAAAATGAAAGCAAAAGAGAAAAATGATGTGCTGCTTATTAAGGGAACACTGATTAGAATGACTTCATATTTCTTATCAAAAACTAAGACGAGCAGAAAGAAGTAAAACTTTTTAAAGTGCTGACAGGAAAGAACCACAAACAGAATTCTATATCCAGAGAAAATAGTCTTTAGGAATGAAGATGACATAAAGATACTCTCAGATGATGGGAAACTGATATAATTCACTGCTTTATTCCTCTAAAAGAAAAGCCAAAGAAAGTTCTCTAAAAGATGGGAAATAATACAACTATACTTGGAACAACAGGAACAAAGAAAGAAAAATATAAATGCTAAAATAAGTATCTGGTGACATACACCAACTATTTTCCCAAATTCTTTAAAATATATTTAAAAGCAAAAATTATAAAACTATAGTATGGAGTTTTCAATAATGTAAACAAATGTAATAGATAAGACAACTACAACAATAAAGGCAGATAGGAAAGAAACCTATGTGGTGGTAAGGTTTCGACATTCCACCTAAGATGGCAAAACAGTAATTCTAAATAGACCTTTAAAAGTTAGATGTGTATATATACACATATACATATGTACATGTACAAGGGGGGACCCCAAAAAATTAGAATTATCTGGAGGGTGGGCCCCTCATAGTACAGGCTTCCCCCACTAGGTGAGAGTTCCAGGAACCCATCTATATCAGTGCACCAGCTGGCACTGTTGTGAGAGGCTGTGTTTGGCTTCGATGAATTTTTTTTGAAAACTCTTTCAATGCATTGCCCCTTTCATGATGGGTGATTTATAAGTGCACGTGCCCACACTGCGCTGAGTGTTCAGCAGTTTTTGACCAAAAACAGCATGATCCCCATGCCCCACCATTCCTATTCACCTAATCTTATATTAAGTGACTTTTTGTTTCCCTGATGAAAAAAGTCCTCAAAGGGAAATGTTTTGCTGATGTGGAAGACGTGAAACAAAAAATGGGAAGAAGCACTAAAAGACATCAAAATTGACGAGTACAAAAACTGTTTTGAGCAGTGGAAAAATCATCTTGATCTGTACTGCATCAAATGGAGAGTACTCTGAAGGTAACTGAAGTTTAAACATGTAAGAATAAATACACAATTTTTTATAAATAAATTCTAGGTTTTTTGGGTCCCTCCTCGTGTGTGTGTGTTTGTGTGTGTGTGTGTGAGAATACTGAGGAGAGAGATCCTAGAGCAATTACAAAAATATACAAAAAGATAAAGCCAAAATCTAATAAGATACATTTAAATGTTAAAATACTACAAAATGTTCAAATGACTAAAAAAGCAGAGAAAGGAAATCATCAGCAGATTTAGAAGTAGGAAGAACAAAGAAAAAAACAAATAACATCCTAGATGTAAATCTAAATGTATCAATAATTACATTAAATATAAATAGTCTAAAAATACCAATTAAAAGACAGACATCATCCAAATAAATTAGAAACACTTCAAATATAATGGTATAGGCAAGATAAAAGCAAATACAATGAATATTCTGTATGGTACTTTAATAGTAGATACATAATATTATATATTTTTAAAAACCCATAGAATTGTACAACACAAAGAATAAAACCTAAGATAAATTATAGATTTTAGATAATAATAACTAACATATCAATACTGGCTCATCAATTGTAACACATGTAACACACAAATGCAAAATGTTTTCTTTTAAGATTTTCATTTATTTATTTTTAGAGAGAGGGGAAGGGAGAGAGAAAAAGAGGGAAAGAAACATCAATGGCCGGTTGCCTTTTGCATGTTCCCCAGTGGGGACCCAGTTTGCAACCCAGGTATGTGCCCTGAGTGGGAAATGAACTGGCAACCTTTTGGTTCACACACTGGCACTCAATCCACTGAGTCACACCAGCCAGAGCAGAATGCAAAATGTTAATAATAGGGGAAATGTGTGTGTACTGAGAGGGTTCTGCTCATTTTTCTGTAAACATTTAAAACTGTTCTAAAAAATAAAGTCTATTAATTTAAATTTAGAAAGATATACCACACAAACACTAATCAAAAAAAGACGGAATGAGCCCTGGCTGGGTAGCTCAGTTAGTTAGAGCATTGTACTGACCACACCAAGGTTGCAGGCTGGATCTCTGGTCAGGGCACACACAAGAAGAAAACGACAAACTCATAAATAAGTATCACAACAAACTGATGTCTCTCTCTCCCCTTCCATTCTCTCTCACTAAAATCAATCAGTAAATTAGTCTGGCCACGATGGCAGCGTAGGTAAACATGGCTCACCACCTTACAGATCCACATCAAAATTACAACTAAACTATAGAACAACCATCACTCAGAACTGTCAGAAACTGAGCTGAACGGAAATCCTACAACTACAGAGTTAAAGAAGAAACTACATTGTGACTGGTAGGAGGGGAAGAGACATGGAATGAGCTGATCCCTCATCCATAGGTGGCAGATAAAAATTGGGAGGGATAACTAAGGAGTGAAGGGTCCCAGCCCCACACTAAGCCCCTCAGCCCAGGATTCCAGTGCCAGGGAGAGAAGTCACCATAACTTCTGGCTATAAAAATCAGAGGGGATTAAGGCTGTGAATGACAGAAACTGCTGGACTCCCTGGGAGTTCTTCTTAAAGGGTCCATGCATAGACTTACTCAGATTCATTCCCTCTGAGTTCCAGCACCAGGGCAGCAGACTGAAAGGCATCAGAGACATAAGGGGAGGAACTGAATCATCCAGCATTAGGATGAGAGGTCGGGGGAAGCTCTCTCCCAGATATAAGTGCTGGCAGAGGCCACTGTTCCTTTTCTGAGCATCCCCCCCCCTACCCAAAGAGCCACAGAGCCGGCAGGTGGGCACCATATCTGAAACTCCATTAACCTGGCTCACACTGTTTGTTCCACCCTGGTGATTGATTCCCTAAGGGCCCACCCCACCCAGCCTTCTGGCCAAACTATTTCCACTGGCTTTTCCATATGAATGGCTTGTCTTGTCCCAAGCTTAAGATTTTCCTAAATTCTCTCAAACAAGCAGCATCTAGCTTCAATGAGCCTGCCCTGTCTTTCTCACTAAGTTGCCCCAGGCTGGGCACTTTCAACAGCTAGGCTTGGATCACAGCTTGACCTCGCCTGGGCACCTCCAAGAGCAGCACAAGCAGCAGAGATCTGCAAATCACTTTGTAGCTAATACTGTGTCATCCTGGGAAAAACACAAGTAGTGGCTGACCTTGGATGTGCCAAAAGCAAACAAGGCTCAAGTACAACAGGAGGGTGTGCACAGCCCACACAGTGGGTGCCCCTGAGTACGCAGCTTGGGTAATAGGGAAGGCTGTGCCACAGGACCCTATAGGGCACCTATTACATTAGGCCACTACATTAGGTCAACCAAGCCTGGGAAATGTAGCATCTCTAACTAATACATAGAAACAAACACAAGAGAGCATGCCAAAATGAGGAGACAAAGAAACATGGCCCAAATGAAAGAGCAGAACAAAACTCCAGAAAAAGAACTAAACAAAATGGAGAAAGCAAGCTACTAGATGCAGAATTCAAACCATTAGTTATAAGGATGTTCAGCGAACTTAGTGAGAACTTCAATGGCATAAAAAAGGGCATGGAAACCATAAAAAAGAACTGACCAGAAATGAAGGATACAATAATTAAAATAACAATTGACAGGGAATCAAGAGTAGAGCAGAAGAAGCCAAAAATCAAATCAGAGATTTGGAATATAAGGAAGAAAAAACAACCACTCAGAACAGCAAGGAGAAAAAAGAATCCAAAAAATGAGGACAGTATAAGGCACCTCTGGGACACCTTCAAGCATACCAACACTCGCACCATGGGGGTGCCAATAGGAGAAAAGAGTAAGCAAGAAATTAGAAACCTATTTGAAAAAATAATGACAGAAAACGTTTCTAACTTGGTGAAGGAGATAGACATACCAGTCCAGGAAACGCAGAGAGTTCCAAACAAGATGAACCCAAAGAGGCACAACCCAAGACATATCATAATTAATATGCCAAAGGTTTAAGACAAAGAATCTTAAATGCAGCAAGAGAAAAGCGGTTACCTGCAAGGGAGACCCCATAAGACTGTCAGCTGATTTCTCAAAAGAAACTTTGCAGGGTAGAAGGGATTGGCAAGACATATTCAAAGTGATGAAAAGCAAGGATCTACAACCAAGATTACTCCACCTAGCAAAGCTATCATTTAGAATCGCAGGACATATAAAGAGCTTCCCAGACAAGAAAAGGCTAAAGGAGTTCACCACCACCAAACCAGAACTATATAAAATGTTAAAGGGTCTTCTTTAAGAGGAAGGTAAAAAATATCAACAATAAAATGGCAACAAATACATGTCTATCAACAATTGAATCTGAAAAACAAAATAAACAAACAAGCAGAATAGAAACAGAATCACAGATACAGAACATTTTGATGGTTGCCAGATGGGAGGGAGTTTAGGAGGATGGGCAAAAAAGGTGAAGGCATTAAGCACAAATTAGTAGTTGCAGAAGAGACATGCAGATGTAAAGTACAGCACAGGAAATAGAGCAGCCAAAGAACACATTTGCATGACCCATGGACATAGACAACGTTGTGGGGATTGCCTGAGGGAGGAGGGCAAAGAGGAAAAAATGAGTACATAATCAACAAAATACAATAACAAATAAATAAAAGGAATAAAAATAAATAAAATCAATCAATAAATTTAAAGAATGTCTTTATATTAATATTAGACAAAGTAGATTTCAGAGCAAAGGAATTACCAGAGATAAAAAAGAACATTACATTATAGTAAAAGGGACAATTTACCAATAAGACAATTTTAAACGTCTATGTACCTAATAAAGAGTTTCAAAATACAAAACAATAATTGAGAACTGAAAGGAAAAACAGACAATTACACAACTACAGTTGGATATTTCAACACCGCTCTTTCAGGGAGGGACAGACTCATTAGACCAAAAATTAGCAAGGATGTATAACTGAACAATGTCATCAAAGAACAGGATTTAACTGACATTTTTAGAACATTCCAACTAAAAACAGAATATATCTTTTCATATGCTCAGGGAACATTCACCACAATACACCATATATGCTGAGTCATAAAAGAACCTTGACAAACTTAAAAGAATTAAAATCAGCCCGGCTGGTGTAGCTCAGTGGATTGAGCGCAGGCTGGGAACCAGAGGGTCCTGGTTCGATTCCCAGTCAGGGCACATGCCTGGGTTGCAGGCCAGGTCCCCAGTGAGGGCCATGTGAGGGGCAACCATACATTGCTCTTTCTCCCTCCCTTCTCCTCTCTCTGAAAATAAATAAATAAAATCTTTAAAAAAAAAAAAGAATTAAAATCATACAAAGTATGTTCTCTGACCATAATGAAATTAAACCAGAAATCAGTAACAAAAATATAGGAGAAATCTCCAAACACTTGAAAACTAAAAAACACACTTTTACATAATCCAAAGGTCAAAGGAAATTAGAAAATATTTTGAACTGAACAAGGGTGCAAACACATCAAAATTTGTGGGATATAAATTAAATTAACTACTTAGAGGGAAATATATATGTAGCACTAAAAGCTTATATTGGAAAAGTAGTATTATGTACTAAATGTCTGTGTCCTTCCAAAATTCCTATGTTAAAGCCCTAATACAGTGTTGCTTTGGAACAGGCCTCTGAGGCACTAATTAAGGTTAAATAAGGTCACACAGATGGAGTCCTGATTCAACACGATTAGTGACTTTATAAAGAGACACCAAAGATCTTGGTCCTTCTCTCTCTCTCCCAGCATTGACAAGAAGAGGTCATGTGAACAAGAAGCCAGAGAGCAGCTGCCTACAATCCAAAAGCAGAAGCCTCAGAATGAAATCCATATTGCTAGCACCTTGATCTTGGACTCCCGAGCCTCCAGAACTGTGAGAAATAATTTTGTGTTTGTGGTATTTTGTTATGGTAGCCCAAGCTAACCAATGCAAGTAGGAAGATCTCTTATTAATTTTCTACTTTAAGAAAAAAAAAAGGAAGAATAAAATAAACTCAAAGTAATTAGAATGAAGATAATAAAAGGCAGAAATCAATGAAATTGAAGACAGAAAACAAATCAGACACCAAAAGCTAATTCTATAAAAAGATCAATAAAATTGACAAATCTCTAGCAAGACTGAAAAAGAACACAGATAATAATGGAAATGAAAAAAAAAATCACTACAGATCTTTAGATATTAAAAAAATCAGGGAGTATTATACACAATTTTAAGTATATTTTATTGATTATGCTATTATAGTTGTCCCATTTTTTTTCCTCCCCTTTATCCTCCTGTACCCCATACCACTCCTCCCACCAGCATTGCCTTCCCTGGTTCATGTCTATGGGTTATACATATAAGTTCTTTGGATTCTCCATTTCCCATACTATTCTTAACCTTCCCTTGTCTATTTTGTACCTACCAAGTATGCTTCTTATTTCTCCTTTACCTTTCCCCCTTCTCTCCCCTCCACCTCCCTACAGATAACCCTCCATGTGATCTCCATTTCTGTGATTCTGTTCCTGTTCTAGTTGTTTGCTTAGCTCGGTTTTGTTTTAGGTTCAACTGTTGATAGTTTTGAGTTTACTGTCATTTTACTGTTCATATTTTTGATCATCTTCTTTTTCTTAAGTAAGTTCCTTTAAAATTTCACATAATAATGGCTTGGTGATGATGAACTCCTTTAACTTCACCTTATCTAGGAAGCACTTTATCTGCCCTTCCATTCTAAATGATAGCTTTGCTGGATAGAGTAATCTTAGATGTAGGTCCTTGCCTTTCATGACTTCAAATACTTCTTTCCAGACCCTTCTTGCCTGCAAGGTTTTTAATGAGAAATCAGCTGAGAGTCTTATGGGACTCCTTGGTAGGTAACTATCTCCTTTTCTGTTGCTGCTTTTAAGATTCTCTCCTTATCTTTAATCTTGGCTAATGTAATTATGATGTGTCTTGGTGTGTTCCTCCTTGGGTCCAATTTCTTTGGCACTCTCTGAGCTTCCTGGACTTACTGGAAGTCTATTTCCTTTGCCAGATTTGGGAAGTTTTCCTTTATTATTTTTTTCAAATAAGTTTACAATTTCTTGTTCTTCCTCTTCTCCTTCTGG